>KK903518.1:4165-38405 GCA_000696445.1 Aquilaria agallochum | reverse complement strand
AAGATCTCCCCCCGGCATAGCCCCAGTAAGCCTCCGGTCGCCCTTCAGGGGCCTGAACATGATCCATTTGTGCTAGAATGTTGTTACCATGCCCCCATAGAATTGGGACACCGCTAGTATTTATGAGGCTCCAGGTAAGACTCAATCCCCTGCATCTAATGGAGGCATATATCATCTTAAGGAAGATAATGACCTTCAAGCAAAATTTGCATCCCTAGCTAGAAAGGTTGAAGCATTAGAAATAAAGAAATCTGGTCATTTAGAATCTGTTGAAGAAATTGTTTGTCACATTTATGATACCAAAGACCATTCCACTAGTAATTGTCCAACCTTGCCCTCTTTCAAAGAATGTCTCCATGAACAAGTTAATACTTTGAACAACTTCAAGAGGCCAATCCAAAATCTATATTCACAAACATACAATCTTGGTTGGAGAAATCATCCAAACTTCAGTTTGAGAAATGACAATCATGCTCAATCATCACAAGCATTTTTGCATACCCAACAAAATTTTCAACAATCTCAAGGGTATGTACCATATGTGCCTTATTTTAGGAAAAATCTTGAAGAAACATTGTATTCATTCATTGAGAAGCAAGAGTCCATTAATGCTCAAACAAGTCAAACCATAATTGATTTGAAAGATACTCTTGCAAAATTTGCATATGCATTCAACATTCAGGAGAAAGGATAATTTCCTTTTCAACCACAGCCGAATCCCAAAGGTCATATGTTGGATCAAGTAAAGTCAATCATTACACTCTGCAGTGGTAAGGTTATTGAAAAATCTAATCCTAATCCTTGTGAAGGAGACGATGAGTCAACTTCTAAGAGTAAAAAAGGGGTTGAACCTATACCAAAAGAAGAACAATTGAATCTCCACTAGTACCTCCATTTCCTCAAGTGTTAACTGTTCCTAAGAAGGTGAATCAAAATCCTAAAATTTTGGATATTTTCAAGCAGGTAAAGATCAATATTACTTTGTTGGAAGTGATCAAACAAGTACCTCCTTATGCCAAATTTTTAAAGGATTTGTGCACATTAAAAGAAAACTGAATGTGAAAAAGAAAGTCTTTTTGGCCGAACATGTAAGTTTTGTTTTTCAAAATAACACTGCTTTGAAATATAAGGATCTTAGTGGTCTAACAATTTCATGTTTCATTGGTAAACATAAAATTAAGCAAGCATTACTTGATCTTGGGGCTAGTGTAAACTTACTTCTATATTCAGTTTACTAAAAACTAAATTTGGTTGAGTTAAAACCAACCGAAGTAACTCTTTTGCTTGTTGACAGATCAGTGAAAGTGTCTAGAGGAGTTATTGAAGATGTGTTAGTCCAAGTTGATAAATTCATATGTCCTATGGATTTTATTGTTTTGGACACACCACTAGTGGAAATCAAGAATTCAATACCTATTATCTTGGGATGTCCATTTTTAGCAACCTCTAACGGTTTGATTAATTGCAGGAATGGATTGATGAAGCTGACATTTAGGAATATGACATTGAAGTTAAATGTTTTCAACTTGCTTAAACAACCACCTGAAAAGGAAGATGAAAATGAGGAAGTTTGCATCATTGGCACTATTGTGAAAAACCACATCGAAGAAGTAGAAGGAAACACATTTTGGAAACCAAAAGTTGATGAACAAAATACAATACCCAAACCAAAGTTGATGCTTTTACCCAATGAATTAAAGTATCTAATGTCAAAGAAAGATGCTAAATCAAGGCTGATATGTTGGATCGTGTTACTCAAAGAGTTTAACATTGAGATCAATGATAAGAAGGGCACAAAAAATGTAGTCACTGACTATTTGTCAAGGCTGACAACCGATTCATCAATCTGATTATAGATGAGACCATTTGTTCTTTCGTGTACTGAAGAGAAGTTTTGGTAGAAAAATTATAGCTTGAGCTACAGATGTTCGATTTGAATGAGCAAGCTATCAATTCGAAGGTAAGGAAGAAATCTACAAATCTTGTGCTTTGAGGAAGAGCTAATTCGATGTGTACTGTGGTAAAAAAATTAAAAGAAGTTGAAGTTAATTTGTATTTACCTATATTTCACTCTTCCATTTTACCATTTCACCTACCCCAAAAACTCTATAAATAGGCACATTGGGGGGAGGGTGAAGGCATGCCATTTCTTAGGCCTCCTTTCTGTTCTTGTATTATCTTTAGCTTTTCTTTTTTAGTTTTATTATAGTTTTTAATACTGAAGCTCTGTCCAAGTGTTTTCTCGTACTTCTTCTTGTTCTTCTTTTGATCTTTTAATCCATGTTCATTTCATCTTTCTACATGTTGTTTACTTTTATCATGACTAACTAATCTTCTTTTTGCTAAGGTGAAAGAGTGAAACTTATGGTATAAAGGTTATGATTGATTTGAATGGATCACAATGTTAATGGTATTTTCCTTCTTAAACTATTTAACTTCCCTCATTGTTAAGTGGGAGTCTTGATATTCATCATAGTCAATTATTGGCACAAAAGTTACTTGATTCCCTCTGTAGAACATGGCTCTGCCGACTATATTGGAATATTGAGTTATTGTAGACAAAGGTTGGCATGATGGATACTTTGAACATATTAGCAAGCATTGGCATTTTAAGATCAATGAAAGTTAATATTAACTAAATTCCCCGATTGGGACCTTTTTATATGTATGGATCCCAATTGAGTGGTAAGATGAGCTAAAATTAATCGTAACCGATATACTAAAAGTGGATCCCTTAACCTTAGCTATTTTATTTGAATTTGAATTTTTAATCAGCACTTATTCACACGTTTCACAAAAACCTTCTTTATTAAAAATTTTTAATTTGTATTTCTTAATTCACTTTCCTATGGTTCGACACTCGAACTCCTAAGATTTTATTACTTGCAACAACCTGCACTTGGGTTACAACTGCTAGAGTGCAGCAAATAGAAAGTCAATTTCTATAATTGAATAAAAAATTCAAATTAATTGAAAAAATTATGGACATAATTATAGTGTCTCAATCATTATAAATAGAACCATAACTAGACAATATTTTCACACCATTCCTTCATAATTTCTCTTATTCTTCCTACTGATTGTATTAAGTTTTTTTTTATTCTTCTTAACATTTATTTGACCTTTTTAATTTTTTGTTTATTTATTTATTTTTATCTATGTTGGTCTTTTATCTGTTAATTTCTATTTTGAATTCAGTAATTCAATTTGTTTGATGGATTTCTGTAGTTTTCAAGTTTCTACTTTCTTTTTCTATATTTCACTTTTAAATTTTCATTTTGGTTATATGTTTTGTTTTCAAAATAGACTTATCATCATAAGATCAACATATTGAGTTTTCATCCAGAAGCATCCAACTTGATGGATATGAAGAAATTGACATTAAGAGTTTATCATGTTGTAACCAAGCATACAAAAGACAACAGTGGATATGCTAATTCTAGTGTAAGCCATGGTGCTTACATGCTATTTGATATAACTATTGGTCCTTAATTGATTTAGTATTTTATCTTATATGTTGATCAGAAGGTGTGTTTCTATATCTACAAATTAACGTGAGTGACACGGCTTCTTAATACTTAGAGACTGAACAAACATAAGTTAGGCAGACAAGGATTAATTCTGCCATTAATTTCCTATCTTTTATTTGTTAACTAAGACAACACTATCTTTTATTTTTTTTATTTATTTTGAAGAATTGCTTTTGCTAATTTTAGTTTATGGTTTAGAATAATGTTTAAAATCTTAATCTTTTCATCTAATAAAATGTTTTAAATGTTTTAGGATGAAGATAGCAGCACTTTTTATATTTTATGTTTTTAACAATAATTTTCAATATTCTATGGTTCTTTTTTACATTATTGATTTGATGGTAATAATTTCTAATAATATTTATATAATATTTGAATATATATTATTTTTCAAGACTCAATATAACTTGTAACCTCATGGCAACACATGATGTATAAACTAGTTTTAATATTTATCATATTAGAAACTACAATTTACTGCATAACAAAGTTTTTAAGTGTCGTACAACAATTCTATGTTTTGATCAAAAGTATACTTGATGTTATGAAGGATATACTATTTGCTTTAGAAAACTAATGCTGTAAAAGTTGATGTATTATTGTGACAAATGGCACATGGTAGAACCCAATCGTGTAATAAGGTACTTGTAGCTAAATATGAATTATTTTATTTTATCTCAGTTAACTACATCTAGCTATAGTGTATAATTTTTTGGATTTGTCATATAAATCACCATACTTTCTAAATAGATACAAAGTGAACTTACAAGTTGCGGACTATTCAACTAAATATATTTTATTATGTTTGACAAAGTTGTTGAACAACTATTTGTCTATCAAGCTTTAGATTTATATATGTCAAGAGACACGGTGAGCATCTAAATTAATATGCTGAATGTCAGCTATGTGACATTCACCTATCTTTATATAAAAATATATATTTCTATCCCAAATTATTGACTTCATGTTATGTTATTTTAATATTAAGGTTGACGGAAAAAAATACATGAATTGATATTTGGACATTTGATGGGCATGCGACTTATGTAGGAGATTCAATTATCTAAGTATAATTGTCTGAATGTATGCTTTGAGTTTACTATGTAAAATGCATATCCAGTGGATTAGTCAGTTGACAATCGGTACTTATTACAATACATTTCTGAAATATGAGTAATTCTATGATTGTTTTTATTAGTGAAACATATTTTGCCATTTTAACCACACAAATTTTGCCTACTAATAAAGAACATGTATTAACTAATTTCATAATACCATTTTACTACTTTATAAGGTTAAGATATACTAAGTTCTGTAAAAAAATTTTGTTAAGTAGTTATAGTATAGCGATTGATTTTTAAGATAATAAAGATAATAAAGAAGGATTTGACAATTGTATCTATGAAATATTTGAATTCCTAATAGAAGGGCATAAAATCTTAAATGAAGTTACATTTAGGAAGTAGGTTTTGGTAGGAAAATCACCAATTGGCTTGCCACATAACGGCCGTTCATTCACTTGTTAGTTTTTTTTAAAAAAAATATTTTCCCCCTCTTTCTATTCAATATGCTACCATTTTCTGATGGCCTCTTATCTAATTGGCATTCACAATTTTTTGTGGCTAGCCAGGATTTAAATTTTGGCTTATGCAAGAAGCTTTTTCTCTTTGCTACTAAATGGTGCACTTAGATTGGGTGAGGTGAGATTTACAGTAAATTTATTAATAGGATTTATCATATAACCCTCTTTTACATTATAATTCTGACTACCAAAAAAAAATGTTGCCTTCATGTTAGCCGATAGGTTCTCATAATTGTTAGGTCTTGGGTTTGAGTGAATAAAATGTTTGTTTTGCATAATATTTTTATGTTTTATTCTATTTATTGTTCCTTTTGATTGAGTTGGTTTTTTTGCTTTTATTTTTTAGGCTCAATTACTTTTTAATTATATAGCAGGAATGTTTATATTGTGAAAGAGTATGAAGCATCTAATAAGAAACAGTTATTATAGGAATGCCATACTTGTATATTTATTCAGTAACAAAAGAAATAGATACTCCCTCCATCTCATTTTAGTTGAAACATTTCTTCGGGCACGGAGATTAAGGTGTATGTAATTTGTGTTATTTTTTTCAATTTTACCCATGAAACTAAAATTAAATTTTTTTGGATTTTGTGTAGTGAGAGTTTAAATAATGATTAAAATGAAAAAAATTCTTTTTTCGGGTTTTATGCAGAAAGAGATTGAGTGAAGATTAAAAAAAATATTCTTTATTGGGTTTTGTGTACTGAGAGTTTAAATGGGGGTAAGAGAGTAAATTGATTGTTTAAAATTTTCTAAAAGATGAAACGTTTCAATTAAAATAGGACAGAGGAAGTAGATTTGTTAGAGAATAGTAAGATAAGACAAAAGAATAATTGTATGCAACAAGAAAACATAAATCATCAGATAGAGAACAACTGTAAAACTTCCTTAAAGTGTGGCCCACATGCAAGTTTGGTATTCTAAATTACTATTTTTATTATTATTATTTTATGTATATATTAATTAACTAAAATAGAGTTGATAATTAAGGAATTTTTACCATAAAGAATTTGGTCAGTTATTTCAATTTGGAAAGGATATATGCTATTATGGTAAATTCCATGATGGGTAGAATTAACGTAGCAAGTTTTTATTTGGTTAGGGTTACTGATCTAGCTTATAAATATGAGCTTATGTCTTCCATTAGAGATAGACAGAAAAGCAAATAGGTATAGATAAAAAAAACTCTCCCAACTTCCTTTATTTTTTTTACGGCTCCAAGCTTTAGGGTTCACTTGATCAATCACAACTAGAGGTAATTTCTATTAATTTTTCCGCTGCGCTGTTGAAAGATTTCTTACATTTTGATATCAGAGCTAGCCTTTATGCTTGATTGTTTAGTGAAATCGATTGAGTTCTTACCCCCAACTAAATCTATATTTTTGGTGTTCATCTATTCGATCGATCGCATGTTTTCTGAATCACATAATTGGATTTGGTCTCTTTACTCTGTTACGTTAAATTCATAAAATTATGAGACATGTGTTTTGGCTAGAAATAAAAAATCATGATAGCTGATTTTCTTGTAGAGATGATCTAAATATTTGGTTGCAATATCACGCCTTGAAGGGAAAGAATTGTCCTTTGTTGACTTTGTGCTTATATTGTGTAAAATATATGATGTTAGATTTTATATTTGTTTGTAAACATTAGTTCATAATTGCAAAAATTCCCTGAAGATCTTAATATATAATGATTCTTGTTGTGAACGAATTACATAAGTTTTGGGTTTTTTTTTTCTTGTAATAACATGGTATGTGTTCTCTGGCTGAGCATGCATCAAATTGATGTGGCGTAGGTTAATTTTGAGTTGATCTATGTTGTAATGGATGCCTAATACTTTTAAATTACATGTTAATAGATCAAATAAATTATGTAACATTTTTTGATATCTGGTATTAATCCAAATAAAGGTTTTATTGCCATTTGAGGTTCATTCGGTGTACATGGGTTGGAAGTAGCCACAACATCTTAAATCTTAAGGAAAAATTTTATGGAACCTCAAATGGATATCACACTGAATTGGAACTTATGTATGGAAATAATGACTCGACCCCACAGGGAGGTTATTTGATTTGTGTATTAGTTGAAGTAAGATAGTTGATTGAATACTGGGGACAGATTTTTTTCCTATGGACATAGGTACAGAGGAATTTTGTTCTTAATGTTTGGTTGCTAGTCTTATTAAATAAAGAATAGTAAATTCTATGTGATTGTGACCTCTACCCACATGAAGGCTAGATTTTACTATTATATGGATTTTATGTCTTCCATAGCACTAAAGTAAATATTTATTGTAGCTATTTCTACTGTTTTTGATATTTCACGCATTCCGATGCTTTAAGGTGATATTTTTTTTTACTGGAAGAAGAATATCTTTTTTATTTTTTGTCGCATGGATTTGCATTTAGTGTTTCGTATGGATGCACCAATTGCTCTTACAAAATCAAGTACACTGTAGGAGAAGACCCTATATGATCGGTAGGAGTGATCTAATCACTTGAGCTTAATGGTCATAAAATCCCATATAAGTAAGAGCATTAAGGCTCTATTCTGGAAAGTCCAAATGTCAAGAATTATATGAAAGCCATTGAGGAACAATTTGTTCATTCGGATAAGGCATTGGCTAGCACCCTTATGAAAAGCTTCCAAGCAAAACATTTGATGATTCTACAGGTGTGGGCAAACAAATTATGAAGATGAGGGATATTGTAGCTCAATTAAAGTCCCTAATGGTTGAGATTTTTGAGTCATTCTTGGTGCATTTTATCTTAAACTCTCTTCCTAGTGAGTATGATCTTTTCAAAATTTCCTACAACACATGTAAGGCAAAATGGTCAATAAATTTACTTTTGACCTTGTGTGTTTAAGAGGAAGAGAGGTTAAAGTATGAAAGAGTGGAAACTGCTCATTTGGTTATTAATGCCATGAAAAATGCCATGGGTAAGAATGTTCTCCATGAAAAGAATATGCCTATACAGAAAAATGATTGTTTGTTTTTAGGAAAAGTGGACATTTGAAGGTAGACTACCTTAAGTACAAGAAGTAGCTCCCAAAGAAAGATAATCTCATCTCATTTGTGTGTCATGAATCATTTTTTGTTGATGCTCCATTAATACATGGTGGATTGATTCTGGTTCTACAATCAATGTGCTTAACACCGTGCAAGGCTTTCTGGATCTAAGGAAGCCACAAGGAAATGAGCAGAACATCCATGCGGCCAACTGAACTTGTTCCAAAGTTGAAGCTATGGGAACTTTTCGAATTGTTTTGACATTTGGTTTTAATTTGGACCTTCAAAGGGTATTTTATGTTCCATCATTTTCTAGAAACTTAGTTTCAATTTCTAAGCTTGTTTTGGTTGGATATGAATTTTTGTTTATAGACTCAAGTTTTATTATTTCAAAGAATAAAAGTTCCATTGGTGGTGGAACTTTAACTTATGGTTTGTACAAGTTTGATCTTGGTCTCATATTTGAGAATGGCTATTTAGCCATGCACATAGATGTTGGCATAAATAGGAGCATGGTTAATGAGAATTCCTCATATTTATGGCATATGATATTAGGACATATCTCCATTGAGCGAATCAAATGGTTAGTGAATGGTAGAGTTTTAAAAACTCTTGATTTTACTGAATTTGGTACTTGTGTAGACTATATAAAAAGGAAAACAGACCAACAAGACCAGTAAGAGTGTCAGTAGAAGTTCAAAAACCTTAGAGATCATACACATAGACATTTGTGGACTATTTACTCTACCTTCTTTTAATGGTTAAAGATATTTTTCCTCATTTATTGATGAGCATACAAGATTTATGTATCTCTATTCACTTTTTAACATGGCTAAAGCATTTGATGCTTTTATGTCCTATTAGGCAAAAGTTGAAAGGAAAAAAAAGAGAAAGATCAAAATTATTAGATCTGATAAAGGAGGTGAGTACTTTGGAAGGCACATAGAAAAGGGACAAATACTAAGTTTGTTTGCAAAGTTTCTTGAGCAAGAAGGTTTTGATATGTTCAATATACGATGTCTGGCACATCACAACAAAAAGTGTAGCTGAAAGAAAGAATTCTACTTTTATGAACATGGTAAGGAGCATGATTAGTAACATTAATCTACTTGAATCCTTTTAGAGTGAAGCTTTGAAAATCATTGTGTATATTTTAAATAGGGTTCCTTAGAAGGCTGTTCTTAAAATGCCATTTGAGTTATGTAATTGATGGAAACCTAGTTTAAACCAAATGTACATATGAGGTTGTCCTGTTGAAGTAAGGATTTATGATCCTCACATGAAGAAATTGGATTCAATGACAACTAGCGATTATTTCATTGGCTATGCAGTAAACTCCAAGGGATTTAGGTTTAATTATCCTTCACATACCTCTAGAATTATTGAGTCCAGAAATGCTAAGTTCCTTGAGGATCTTGGAACTAGTGGGACTATTGTTCCTCATAAGGTTGAATTTAAGAAACAAAATGAGTCATCTGAGGTGCCTGTAGAGTCAAGAAATTTGGTTGTTATGAAAATCTGGTATACTTGAAGAGCAACTTGAACAAATGGCTCATGAAGAAAAACACCCAGTAGAACCTAACCACAAAAATGAAGAAAATCCAATTAAAGTGGTGGGTTTAAGAAGATCCACAAGGGTAAGGAAACCAACAATTTCTAATGACTTTTTTGGTATACCTTCAACAGCTTGATTGTGATATTGGACATAAAGGTGACCCAGAATCATTTTCACATGCCAGGAGTGGCAAAGATTCCTTTCTTTGGTTTAGTGCCATGAAAGAAGAAATGGAGTCGATGGCTAAGAATAAAGTTTAGGACCTTATTCAGGTACCTAGAGGATTAGTGGCCATTTGCTGCAAATGGGTTTATAAGACTAAAATAGATGCCTCGGGTGATCTCGAATGATATAAAGCTAGACTTGATGCTAAGGGGTACATTCAAAAGGAAGGTATTGACTATCATGAAACCTTTTCTTCAGTCTTTAAGAAGGATTCATTTAGGATAATCATGGCCTTAGTAGCCCATTTTGATAGAGTTACACCAAATGGATGTGAAAATGACATTTTTAAATGGATTTTTAGAGGAAGAGATATACATGGCTCAACCTGAAGGGTTTTGCCTTGAGCAAGAAAGTCACTTGGTTTGCAAGCTAAAGAAATCTATATATAGGCTAAAGTAAGCCTCATGCCAATGGTCTTTAAAATTCCATGGTGTCATAAACACTTATGGTTTTACAGAAAACATCATGGATCATTGTATATACCTTAAGGTTAGTGGGAGCAAAATTATATTTCTGATCCTATATGCAGATGCATTATACTTGCAACTAATGATTTGAGCTTACTTCATGATGTGAAGAAGTTTCTTTCTCAAAACATTAAAATGAAGGATTTGGGTGAAGTCTCTTATGTCATTGGTATAGAGATTCACAGGGATAAACCTAGAAAAACTTTAGGATTATCTATATTGATAAAGTTTTGGAAAGATTTCATATGAAAAATTAGTCTCCGTCATTGACTCCTATTGTTAAGGGCAACAGATTTAGTCAGAATTAGTGTCCACAAAATGCATTAAAGCGAAGGGAAGTGGAATCCATCCCTTATGCTAGTGTTGTTGGGAGTTTGATGTATGTGAAGGTTTGCACTAGACCTGATTTGGCATTTGTAATAGGAATGCTTGGTAGGTACCAAAGCAATCTAAGAAGGGCTCACTGGAAAGTTGCTAAAAAGGTCATATGATATTTTCAAGGAACTAAGGAGTACATGTTAACCTATAAGCATTTCGATCATTTAGTGTTAATTGGATATTTGAATTTTGATTTTGATGGATGAAAGGATACATTAAAGTCTATTTCTGGGTATATTTTTCTTATTGCTGGAGGAGCTGCATCTTGGAAGAATGTAAAACAATCAATTATAGCACCATCCACCATGGAGGTAGAATTACATGCTATGAAGTTGCAACATAGCCTACATGGTCAAAAAACTTTATCTTAGGCATTAAGGTTGTTAATTCTATATCGAGACCTGTAAAGATGTGCTGTGATAATTTGGCTATAATGTTCTTTGCAAATAATAATAAAATTGGAAGTTGAAGTAAGCATACAGAGATAAAGTATTTGGTAATGAAAGAGAAAGATGCAGCACAACAATTGACCACTGAGCATATTAGCACTTCCTTGATGTTAAAAGATCCCTTGACTAAATTTTTGTCAGAAATCAGTATGTAGATGATGTGAAGTGTATGGAATTTAGCTCATTTGGTGTTGCACATTGAGCTTCTCTTGTAATTTTCTTTAGGAATAAATTTGTTCATAACGTTTATTGAAAAAACATGATTTATGTGCACATTGAGTATCATGTTTCGTATCCATAAGGGTACATAAAGTTGAACCCCTTTGGAGAAATTGTTTTCTCATAAAGTATCAATTGAATGGTAATATATATTGTGATACATAGAAGGTAGTACTTGATTAAGAGTATGACCGCTATGATTCATATGTAAAGCTATTCTTGACCAAATAGGGTAAAAGCTATAAGTTTTATTACCTTGGTAAGTGCCATGTGGACCAAGTGGGAGAATGTAAAAATCTCTTAAAGTGTAGCCCACATGCCATTTTGGTTTTCTAAATTACTATTATTATTATTTTATGTATATATTAATTTACTAAAATAGAGGTGATAATTAAGTAGTTTTTACCATAAAGAATTTGGTCAAATATTTCAGTTTGGAAAGAATATTTGCTATTATGGTAAATTCCATGATGGGTGGAATTAATGTTGCAAATTCCTATTTGCTTAGGGTTCTTGGTCTAGCTTAGAAATATGAATATGTGTCTCCCATCAAAGACAAATAGAAAGCAAATAAGTATAGAGAAGAAAACTCTTCCAACTCATTTTATTTTCTTCAGCTTAAAGCTTTAAGGTTCACTTGATTAATCACGGCTAGAGGTAAGTTCCATTAATTTTTTCACTGTACTGTTGTAAGATTTCTTACAACAACTACTAAAGACAAAGTAAGTAGTTAGTAATTATCAAAAGGAACACATAGATTTAACATGAAACAATAAGGTACAATAAAGGAACAATCACATTCATCAAATGAAAAAGAACCAATTAATAATGAACTACTACTACATATATCATAAGCAGTTATTAATTATTAAATATATATATATAATTATTAAATAACAAAAGAAACAAATAGATTTGTCAGGGAAAACAAGATAAGATAAAAAAACAACTATATGCAGCAAGAGACCATTAAGCATCTGACGTGAAACAACTGCTAGAGGCACAACAAGTAGTTATTAATTATGAAGAGAGACAAAAAAATTATTAAGGAACAACAAAATGGCACCCAATTCATTTTAACATAAGTCAATTGATTTTAAAATGACTTATTTTTATTCTTACTTCTTTTTTACCTAGAACAAATTTTAATTAAAAGCCAATATTATTTAGTTGCAATAATCCATTGAAGAAATTTTCTAGTTTAAGGCATTAAAAAAGAAAAATTCATAAAAATTTAACAACATTGTGAAAATGTACTTTCAAATTAATTATTGCATCTGCATAATATTGGCTTTCAAATAAAATTGGTTTTGCGCAAAAAGATGTAAAAGTAAAAATAAGTCATTTGACTTAAGTTAAAATGAATTGGCTCTGAGACAATATAGAAACTATATTCAGCAAGAGAAAAAAATCAGATAATAAAGAACAATTACTATGGATATAACAAATAAACATTAAATAACAAAAAGAATCAGTACATTGTTAGGGAACAATAATATATGTAAAAAAAAAAACTAATTTTGGCTATAGAACTTGAACAATCTAACAAGGAACAACTTCAACATAATAATTAGTTGTGACATAATGACATTTTAATCTATAGGAAATTAGAATCAGTGTTGTCAAAGGTGATTAAGACGCTCGCCTAGGTGCTGAGGCGTAGCTAGGCATTGGTAAACCATCCCGGCATGGTGGAGGCTAGGTGTCTTCAACTAGGTGCTTGCCTCGGGCCTATTGGGTGGCTGGCGTCTAGTGCTTTTTTCTTTTAGGGATCTTCAAGTAATTTTAACATTAAATAAAGTAGGTGTTTAATTATAATCTTGTTCTTTAACCTAGCCCCTAGAACCTTATAAATAAATTAGGTTTTTAGAAAAATTAAGTATTTAGTCATTTGACTGAGAAAGATTGGACAAAGACAAACAACCCCTGACCTTTACAGCGGACCAGACCCACTAAAAAGTACCTTTACATATTTTAATTGATTCTCTTCCTAATTTTTTGTAGTTTCATGGTAACCTGGTCTAGCACATGCACATAGGTTTGATTATTTTTCTTTTCTTATTTTGTCTGTATTAGTTTCATAACTTTCATTTCATGCACTCTTTCTTCCTTTCTTCTTTTTTTTTGTTTTATTTTCTTGTTTCATTTTTGGTTCGTAACTTTTCTAGTTTCATTTTGTTTTCTTTTCTTGTTTCATTTCAATTTTTTTAATGTTTCATCTTGTTTGCTTTTACATTAGTACGAATATAATTATTGAGTGATTATTTTTATATTACAGATAACATTGAAATGGCAACTTCACTAGATCCTACTGGTTATAAAACAGACCCAGCGTGGAAGTACAATTACTTAGCTGATCTTAAAAATACGAATTCAGTCGTATGCATATTTTGTAAAAAGGTGACGAATGGTGGGATACGCAGGGCTAAACAACACCAAATTGGTGGGAATAGAAATACAAAGAAGTGCATAAGCTATACTAAAAATGCTGGAGAGGAACTTTAGAATTATATGAATGAGAAAAAGCTTCAGAAACAAAATTACAACATGTTCCTAGACTTTGAAGGCTTTAAGATGGACAATGTTGTAGAGATTAATGATGATAAAGGAGATGAAATGGCTATTGTTAACAGCAGTGAGATGTCTAGAAAAAGAAGTATTGGTAATAGCAGCAAAAGAGTTGGCAATTTAAGCTCAGAAAACCAAGACAAAAAGGGCCCATGGATTCTTTTGTACATAAAAAACCAGAAAAGGTTGTTGAAGGAATGAAGAAGATGAAGTAAACTAACATTGTGGATGCATGTGGTAAAAAAAAAAAAGAGAAATAACTATACAGTATGTAGCTCGGTTTTTCTACCAAGCTGGAATCCCATTTAATGTTGCTCTCTTAAATGCTTTTAAGTGTGCTATTGAAGCTATTGGTCAGTATGGACCTGATTTAAAACCTCCAAGCTGTCATAAGTTTAGAGTTCCATTACTTAAGAAAGAAGTAGCATATACAAATGAGTTGCTCAATAACCACAAGGAAGCTTGGAAGAAGCATGGCTGTACAATCATGTCTGATGTATGGACTGACACAAAAATAGAAGTTTAATGAAATTTTTAGTGAATTGCGTGGCTGGTACTATATTCATCAAGTCTATTGATGTTTCATCATTCACGAACGCAGGGGAAAAGACTTTTGAGTTGGTTGATTCTTTTAATGAGGAAATTAATGAAGCTAATGTTGTGCAGGTGGTTTTTGATAATGGATCAAACTACATCTTAGTGGGTGATTTTTAATTTTTTCAGCATAGGGGTATTTCCTAAATTTGATATAATTTTATTTATTAATTAGCACTGAAACTTTAATTCAACATCAATTTTTGTTTTTGTAGTGATAGAAAAGTTGTCAAAGAGGAAGAATTTGTTTTGAGAACCTTGTGATGCCGATTTCATAGACTTAATTCTAGAAGATATTGGGAAGCTTCCTCATGTTGCAAAGACCTTGGCGAGAGCAATCATATTGACAGGGTACATAGATAACCACACAATGGTGTTGAACATGATGAGGCATTTTATTGACAGAAAAGAGTTGATTCGAGCAGGAAGGACTAGATTTGCTACATCTTATCTTAGCTTGCAGTAGATTCACAAGTTGAAATCCAATTTGAGAAACATGTTCATCTCTTAATAATGGGTTACTAGTAAACTGGCTAAGGAGTCAAAGGGAAAAAAAATCTCTGAAACAGTTCTAATGTCTTGTTTTTGGAACAATATGGTGTTTATCTTGAAGGATACTTGTATATTTCTTTGGCATATAGATGGTGAAGTAAAAATTGCCATGGGCTAGAATTACCAGGCTATGGAGAGAGTAAAAGAAGCTATCAAGATAACTCTGAATGAAAATGAGAAGTATAAGGATGTGTTTAGAATCATTAACAAGCACTAAAAACGTCAACTTCATCATCCATTACAGTTAGTTGGTCACTTTTTAAATTGAGGACATTTTTATGATAACTCTGATATGGAGTTTAAACCAAAAGTTAGTGAATGACTTTATTCTTGTGTGAGTCGATTGGTTTGAAGCAAGGCCGGTCAACTCAAACTAATGGATGAGCTTTATATCTACAAGAAAGGATAAGGCCTTTTTGGTATTAACATGGCTAAAAGGACAATGGTTACAAAGTCCCCAAGTAAATGCTTTTTTTTTTTGCATGATTCTTTTACCAAACTTACTTGCCTATTTTTTAACTTTTAAAATCTAAACTTTGAAGCAATAATTTGTTAAATATTATTTCATGTTATCATATGTAGGTGAGTGGTGGGCTTTGGATAGAAGTTTTGCTCTAACTTTGCAATAATTTGCAATCCGAATTCTTAGTTTAACATGTAGTGCATGTGGCTGTGAGTGGAATTGGAGTGTGTTCTAACAGGTGCATAGTGACCTTTTAATAACTGTTTGTTTTTAGAAAATAATTTGTGCTTTTTTTGTGTTTACTTTTTATATTATTAATTTTCTTTGTAGATTCATACTAATGGAAGAAACAGGCTTGAGCAACAGAAGTTGAATGATTTTGTGTGTTTCAAGTATAATCAAATGTTACATGCTTGCTAGAGGAGTTATTAAACCGAGTCGAGCCTGAACCCCTCAAGCTTAAGCTCGACTCATTTTACTTTGAGAGGTGTTCAGGTTTAGGCTCGGATTCGATGAGCTCAAGGAAATGGTGCTTAAGTTTGGCTCGGTATGGTGCTTGAGCTCAATTCGAACGTTCGAAAGGTTCAAAAAACTTGTTAAAGAGCTTGATGTACTAGCTTGGTTCGAGCTCAATTAGGCATGTTCAAGCTTGAGCTCTATTTGAAAAAAAAAAGAAGAAAAAAAATAAAAAAAATCATAACACTGGCTGGAACCAGGTTCAATTACACAAATAATAATAAGAAAAAATAGCAACAAAGTACACAAATTAGACAGTTAAGCAAGTCCATAAAGTTTGACATAATAAAGTATTTGTTTGCTCTAAAAAAAGGCTACAAATGAAACAACAAGAAGTCTCCCACACATGAAACAACTACTGCAAGACCAATTTTACAAGCAAGCAAAAAGTGTTGGGTATTATGCAGCAAGCAAGCAAACTTCTCCTGGTTCCTGTAAACATGCAAGCAACAAACTATACAAATAATGGCCAGCATGTACAATATTATCCAGCCAATCAATTCTACCCAATCAATTCCATATGCACCAGTATTAGTACAACAAAAAACATCAAACTAATCTTAAGTTTTCTTATAATCGAATTTGTACAACCAAAATAATGAACAAGCTACGAAAATAAATAAAAGGATGGTGTGTAAAACATACCTACAGAAATTCTTCTTAGATTGCTAGGTTATTTATTGTTGACTCTTTCATCCCCTAAGAATATGTGAGAGTTATAAACAATTTTCAAAAGATAATAACTGGCAAGCAA
This sequence comes from Aquilaria agallochum, assembly GCA_000696445.1. Lineage (NCBI taxonomy): Eukaryota > Viridiplantae > Streptophyta > Magnoliopsida > Malvales > Thymelaeaceae > Aquilaria > Aquilaria agallochum. Next base: position 21,537 of record KK903518.1, on the reverse strand, counting down.
ATCTATATTAGTCAAAGATAGTTAAAACTTCAAACACTTACTTTATTTTTTTTCTTCACACCATGAATGTTTCTAAGCCAATCCTTTCGACAAAGTAGTGCTTGCACTATTTCAATGGAAAGTGATGTTGGATACGTGTCGATAACTCTACTTCTAGCACTAAATGTAGCTTCAGAAGCTATTGTAGTTATAAGGATGGCAAGTATATCACGTGCTATTTTTTACAAAACATGATATTTGGATTGATTTCCCTTCCACCAATCTAATATGTCAAACAACTCAAATGATCAATCAGCACACATGTTGCACCCATCCTTGAAATACATGTCTAAATCACTCTTTTGTGGTAGGATAGTCTCCACTTCATTCACATATGCCTAAAGTTCCATAATGGCCGATCCCAAAGAAATGGTTGACATGGAAGATTGAGAAGAACTAGCTTGTTGATTTTTATTACCATTGCCCTTATCCATAGTAACATACTCATTGTAAAGCTTGTTCAAAGCACCTTTCACTTTTTCAATATTAATTACTACTTTCGCTTGGGTGTATATCTTTGGAAAACAAAAGTCTAGAGCCCTCATTTTTACCCTTGGATTAAGAATGGCAGCAATAGCCATTAGTGAGTTGCACTCTCCCCAATATTTGCCAAACTTCTTCTTCATTTTCATCACCATATCCTTTAAAAATTCATTCTCATCATTGACCCAAATATCCAACACTTGTTTCAGCTTACACACTTCACAAAGAAATAAGTTTGCCATTGGATAATCGCTCCCAGAAATGATGTTAGTAATATTAGAGAAAACAATCAAAATCTCCAAAATTTTACAGATCTTCTCCCAATCTTCCTTTGTTGGACATGATTGGTTATAGGGCTCTTTTTTCTGGAATATTAGGAAAACATCCTTGAACATATAAGCAGAATGTAGCATCTCAAATGTTGAGTTCCAGTGTGTCTTGCAATCAAGAATTAGTTTCCGGTTGGGTAGCTACGATTGTTGCACAGTTTGACAAAAGGTCTTCATTTGAGCGTCACTTTGATTGATAAAATAGACATTCTCCCTTATATCTTGGATTGCAAACTTAATCTCAGCAAAACCATCTTGCACGATAAGATTCAAAATATGTGCACAGCACCACACATGGAACAACTTTCCCCCACACAATAACTTATTCTTCACTTTAAAAATTTCTTTCAAATTTTTGATGGCACCTTCATTTGCAGAAGCATTGTTTACTGAAATTGTATAAATTTTGTTCTCAATTCCCAATTCCTGCAAGCACTTTTACAAAGCATCTAAAATGTCATTGCCCTTATGTGGAGGAGGAATATGAATAAAATTCAACACCCATTTGTTTAGTTCCACTCAGCATCTAGAAAATGGGCTGTGAGAACTATATAACCAATCTTTTGGTTCTTTGATTTCCATAAGTCTGTTGTCAAACTAATTTTGAAACCTTTTTAAGCATGTCCTTTATTTTGTTTTTCTGATACTCATACACCTTCATGCAGTCATTCTTCAAAGTAGCACGTCCAATTTTTTCCCACAAAAATGAACTGCAACTCTTATCATAAAATTAAATCCTTCATCCTCCATAATTGAGAAAGGGTGCTCATACATCAACACCCAATGAAAAATAGCTTTCCTCATCTTTATAGGGTCATATTTTCCTCTAACTATTGCAAGAGCAAGAACAGAAAGATCAAGACTAGCACTTGTACTACTTGGTTGAAAATTTAGAAGCCTTTGTTGCTTTATGTGCGGCTTCCTTTGGGTGCAAGTCTTCATATGCCTATCAAGATGTCTAGTGGTTTTATATTTCTGCTAAGACATAAGTATCCCACAATGATTGCATTTTCCCTTAACCATTCCATTGGCATATTTGACTTTGCTAAATGATCCCTAAATTTCAGATTTCACTGCCCTTTCATTTTTCATAAGAGCACTGCTTTCATCATCCTTTGCCTTATCTTTTCCATCACCAACACCTTCTTAATCTTCAGAAATATTTGCCATTTCTTCAATTCTAGCTTGATCAATATCAATTGTGGTGTCGATTTACTCATCTTCTACAAAAGGATTAAAGTTCTATCCTTCACTAAATGGTGCAATACTTGCTTAAGATGACATTGCTAAAAAATAAAGGGAAAAAGCATGTCTACTTATACTAAATTGAAATGGCCTTCAATGTAATTGAAATAACAAACTTAATCTCAACCAAATAAAAAAATTAATCTCAGCCAAATAGCAGACTTAATCTTAGCCAAATAGCAAACTTAAACGGAATACAAATACCCAATCTCATTAAGAGAAGAACTGGAGAAAGAGAAATATCCAACCGTAACTTAACACAATTAAATCAACTAAATTATCAATAAAAATATATCTAACAAACTATTGGGAAAATAAAAGCACTCCTAATACCACGGTTAATGGTCAATTTTAAGTTAGATGCTAGCTAAAAGAAGATTCAAACAATAAATTACAAGCTAAGGCAAGAGCATAAGCATGATGGCTAATTTGGTTCATGGGAGCATAATAGAATAGAGATCAATAGTTTTTTTTTTTGGTATCATGGACATGGCAGTTTTGAAAGTGAGTTCGGGATATCCTTGTATTTGGATTACCAATCTCAGTAATTAACTAATACAATTATCAAGTATGAAATAATACAATAATATTGTAAGGAATAAAAAATGTGCAGGATAGCCATTCACTGCAAACCATAATATTGTCTTCAAAATTGATAAACAGAATCGTACAACAGAAGAGGTAATTGTTTGAAGACAACTAAACATCAACAATTATTAAGAAAAATTGGAGGGAGACATACTAGTGGCCTTGGGAATCTACAATAGATTGGTGATAAAGGGAGGTTGGTTCACAATAGTGGGCCGTGGCATAAAAGATTAGGTGAGAGTCGGTGGTTGCAGGTGAGAATGGTTGTGCAAACCGCGATGCGAATGAGAAAATGGCTGTGTGACGCACAACAGAGGAGAAGTCCATCAGAGGAGTGATTGATTGCATGAGTCGCCACGCGCGACAGAGGAGAGGTTTGATGGAGAAGTAAGATCAATGGCTTACTATGGCTTTGTGACTGTCTATTGCTAATGTTGAGAGGCTTGGGCTAGGTGGAATGTTAAGTTTCATGTTTTACTTCATTTTAATTATTAATAATATATTCTTAATATTTATATTATTATTATTATTATTTATATTAATATTATATAAGGTTTAATAGGCTTGAAAACCTATCGAAACAAACACTAACATGTTTGAGCTCAATTCGATAAAGGATTTGAATAATAAAAATGGCTCAAGCTCGTATTTGAAGTTTGAAAAGCTTGGTTTGTTAATGCTAATTCAAGTTCAAGCTTGAATAGTTCGATAAAAGCTCTATTCGTTAACACCCCTAGTGCTCACTATAATAGGAGGAATGTCATTGGCCTTATATGTTTAGACGATATTTATAACATTAATGAATGATTGGTTTGGAAGATGGGTGCTTCTATGAATGAAAAAGAACCAGTTTTAGGGGACATTACAATTGTAAATGGTATGAATCAACCAATAAAATACAGAAGGAGAAATACAAGAACCAAATAAACAGTTTCAACATCACGATCATAGGTGGACTTTGAAGAGCAAGAGGCAGAGTTTGAGGAGACTAAAGATGAGGAGCCAAAGGGTAGTGAATTTGGGGGACAACTTAAGAGTGATGAGATTTTAGATGAGAAGTCCGATAGTAAGGAAGAGGAGGATGATTTTTTTTTTCTAAATTATTGTATTATTATAGTCATTCAAAGTAGTACTAGAATCTGTTTAGGAGAAAGTTTTTTATTAGTTAGAAACTAATTTTTCTTTTGCATTTCACTTTTATAAGTTAGGCTTTTAATAGGTAAACTTTATGATGAATTTTTTATTATTTTGTGCTATAGTTTCTACCTTACTGCTACATCTTTTTTTTTTTGTGCTCCCTTCACTTGGGCAAGCACTTTTTTGTGTGCCTTGTGCTTAAGGCAATACAAAGGTCTAGCACCTTGTGTGTGCCTTTCACCTTTGATAACCTTGATTAGAACATGCTATATAATAGGGAGTTATAGCATGTTGGCATTTTCATAATTTATAGGAACTTGAGGTGTGATGGCAATTCCTTAAATAAGATAATGTTGAGTCATATGTTTTGTGCTCAGGTGCATGATATAGCTATTAATTTTTTAAAAAAAGATCCAAAAGTTTAGCAGTTGTATTCAACCCTGATTAATTCAAGTTAACTTGGACATCATTTACACAGAAGCTCAAGACTTTATGATGGCAATTTTATATAGAGACAAAGTTAAATAAGGCCTAGTCCATTTCGTGTGAACTCGGGCCAATTAACATGTTTTTGCACCCTGGCTTGTTTGACCAACTTAGAGAAAATATGAATGCCATTAAACCAGGCCATTATTTACGATCCACCCATGCTCACACTTTTGTTTTGATGTTCTTTCACACTTGTACTGCCATGATAGATAAGATAAGCATGGTAGTGTCCAAAAATAGAGGGATTTGCGTTGAGCTGTCACCTGGAGTTGGTTGAAGCTTGAAGTGCAGCCAGAACTAGAAGAATGTTACTAGATTGGAGGTACTTGTAACCTCTTCTCACTAGCCTCAGTATTGCATAGTTTTCGGTTTGCTAGATGAATCTCCAAAGTGCATTGGGTCAATGTGTTGTTTTTGCAAATCTTTTGATTTCAGTCACCATTAGGCTTGGTTTTAGTTTTCATAGGGTGAGTTTGACGACCGGGGTTCAGTTTTGCCGTATCCTCCAATTTCCACGACATTTTTCTGGCTGTTAGCAGGTTGTTGCCAAATGTTGGACACATCTCTGACTTTGGACAATAGTGGTGCATTAGAGTTCGGACATCCACCTTAAACCAGTTCCTAAGTCACATGTTGGGTTCTTCAACGGCGTCAGACCAGTTAGGTTGGAACCTAGCATTGCCTTCATCATCCATGGAAATTATAGGATAAGAACAACATAATTCATTTTGAAAGTGTGGATAATGATGTAGTAGTATACAGATAAAGTGAAAGATGAAGGAGAAAAAGGCCCATGGAGTGTCCTCATTTCCACACGATACAAATCACTTTTCAGACCAGTTGTATTTCCACTTGCCTTCAAAATCGGATATTTGGAACATATATTGCCAGACCCTTTTCACCCTATTTTAATTAGTCAACAGCAATAAAAGTAGCTGGTAGGGTCCATAGAGTTTGTGGAGGGAAACAAGAACACATGTGCAGTTAGGTGGAAGGATGGCAAAAATGTAAATAAACCATATAACAAGGGCACTAACATGCTATAGTGCCTCACCCCACTAGCACAATCGGATAAATCAAACAAAAACATGTTAACACTATTTTGTTTATATTTAGCGAACATCCAGCAAAAGTTGAAAAGAAAATTATTAGTTGCTTAATTGGAATTAGAAAAATCCCACATCACCCTACCTAAATGCACTTTTTGGCTGCAAATAGAAAAAAAATATCTTTCACAAACCACAATTTGAACCTTCACATGCAAAAATTATGGGTACTATGCAAATAACTGAATATTTTCATCACCAAAATTATTAATACTAGGTTGATTGACTACGTATTGTTGAGAAATTTTGTTGTTTAAGGGCTTAATCATGAGGAAGCAAAGTCTAGGGGCCAAGATGAAAAAAGAACAATATTTTAGGCATTTGAGTATTGCAAACTGTAGTAAATTGTTACAAAGAAAAGTTTAAGGACCAACAACCAAAGAGTGGTACATGCACTTTTTTTTTAGTCTTTCCATCTATTTATTGTAGGCCTCTTCTTAGACTAGGTCTACCTTATTCATATTTGGCCAAATTGAGAGGTTAACTCTTACAAAGTAAAGCTTAAGGACAAAAAAAAAAAAAAACAAACCAAGATATCAAAGGCCCCTGTTGACATTAGTAAATTGGCTTGGGCTAGCCAATTAATCTTTAACTTCAATCTAATATGGTAGAAGCCTCCTAGAAAACCAAAAAGCGAGGGTGAGCATAATGAGTAGATTGGCATCCCTACATTCAAAGGATTTTTAACTTGTGAACCTAGAGTAAGAGGGGTATTATATGTATGGATGAGTTCCCTACCAAAAGTGCATGTAGAGGGAAGACTAAGTCGCTGTTGAGGACACTCATGGAGATTCCTATGTAGGATGATGTAATGGTGAGAGAAAGATCCTTGTTAAAGAGCCCCAAATGTTTTAAACTAAAACCTTGTAAGTTCTAAGTGTGTAGTTTTAAGTCCTTAAATTGATTGAGAATAATAATATTTTAATATAATTTTTTGATACTTTAGAGGAGTTAAAACTAAGTCTCAAGGCTATTGAGTAATAGGAATGTTGACCTGTTACAGTTGTGGTGCAGTATAACTTTATGGAATTTGAGACTTTATGAAACAAAAAAGAAACATCATTGTTGAAGTGTGCTAGTAGAGCTAAAATTGATCAACAAAGTTGCATTCTTTGTGGAAAAAGTGTTTAATTCAGATGATGACCGAAGATGTCTTCAGTTATCTTTATCGATGTAGATATGTCAAAATTTCTTCTTGATTATTGGCTTAGTAAACTCCTTATTGTTGTTGGTGTTGTTGTTGGAGGACTTGACCCTGTAACTAATGGCTCAAATCTCTGTGAGGTCATGTAAGGTTTCATCAACATAATGAAGTAAAACAAGATGTAGTGCAATTAAGATTGGGAAAAATTGTAGAACATGATGGGTAATAGTTAGGTAAAGTATGGGTAATATTGGAAAAAAAAAATGAAAATGGACACATGTGTATAGTAGACTTAATTCTATCAATTGTTTAGGATATAGTACAACAGCGTTTATCATGCACATATCTAATTAGACATATTAATAAATTTCTAAATTTATCATTATTACCCTAATTAATTCTCATTATGCCCCCTAGCTTGATCTCATCTTCATCTTCTCCAACCAATAGTGGTGGCATCTATAGATCATGATCATTCATGTTTTCTAGTAGCCATTGGCTCCAAATGATGTTGTTGGGGATAATAACACTATTGTACCAAAGAAGTAGACAGATTTAGAGAAGTCACTCGGAACTACCTTTACTGCTCAATCATGAAAAAATATTGGTTGCCATGTTGCACCATTGTCTCTATCTTTAAATCTTGATTAAGATTAGTGGTCATTATTGGAGATGAATTTAGGACACAACTTATTTATTCTGCCACCAAATTTTGGAAATTGAGAAAGTGATCTTGGAGTCTGTGATCTATCATGCAAAAAAAAAAAAAGCTAAAATTGAATTGGAACCCATTCAGATATATGTCTGAAGAACTATCAAGAAGTGTCTAAAGGACAATAGGGTTGAGAAAAAACCATCAACTTGAAACTTAGCTTAGAGAAGTGTCAAAAGTACTATCGAGATATGTCTTAAGGATTGTAGAAATATATTTAAAGGACTATAAAGATGTGTGTAAAGGAGATAAAGACGTCAAAAAACCACCAAACTAAAACCTAACTTAGAGATATGTCAAAAGGACTATAGTGATGTTTCTTCAGGACTATTAGAAATATTTCTAAAAGATTACTTCGAAATATGTCTAAAGGACCATAGAGACAGAAAAAAGTAATTGACCTGGAACTCAACATAGAGATATGTCTAAAAGATTGTAGAGACATGTCTATATCAGAATCAAGAAGTGTCTGCATAATGGTAGTGTCTACAAAATGTGTAGACACATTAGGCTTATAATTCAAACATATCCTTCTATTGTTCTAGACATACCTTCACATTCATGATTTGTGATTCTACATCCTTAATAATCTTATAGTGCTTATAAAGCGCATAAAAACATTTAAATGTTATTTTAGGCACATATGCCTATTGTTTATATAGTTATTTTATTGTTACAGATCTTTCTTCTTATTACTGTGATTCAGTACTATTTACAAATCTTAGTGTTATATAGTGTATAAATACATTAACCTGTAAGTTCAGACACTTGACATAAATTTTAGACATTTTAAGATATTGTTTCAGACACATTTCCCTTTTTATAATGACTTCACATACACAGAAAAGAGAACAAATAGTTTGTTGTACTTTTATATATTCGTTTAGATACTTCTACTAATTGTTCTACGCATAATTTGGTGATGGACATGATAGAGGTGATATGAAGGTGATACAGAGACAAGCGATGATCAAGTGTCAGCTAAAAGATTTAGATGTGAATGACAACAACAATATTTGGAAGTAAGCATTGATTGGTGTGACCTAGATGTGATAGACAATGGTGCGATTTTTAAGGTGAATGACAACTATGAGATTTGGTGGCAAGCATCATACAAAACGATCTAGAGGCAACGACTTTGGAGGTTTTGATAATGCAATATAGAAGCGAGCAATGATGATGCAATTTGGAGGAGATGATGGCATGATCTAGAATTGATGATTGGTTGGAGAAGCATCAATCCATAGGCTACGACAAGTGGAGTGGAAGAAATAAACAATGGGACGTGGTAGGGCTGGGGGTGGGGTAGTGTTTTTAGAAGGAGGGGAAATCTCATCTAGAGGTAATTTTATCAAACTTATAGCTAGGTGTTGAGTTTTACATGGAGACTTAATAGTGGAAAAATGTATAATATAATAATTATATATATACTTTAGTAACAGACCTTTCTAAAATACACCCCATCACTAGTACACTCTTAATCTCCAACGTCCATCTAGGAAAAATTTCACATTTTTGCTTAACTCTATTTTACAACCAAAAGCTTTCTTCTTCTAGCATTTTAGTCCCTACGGTTTATTTTTTATCTTATCTATTTGAAATAACAGCTATTCAAATTTCAAAAGATTCCAGCCTTAAGTAACTATTGATCAATGTTAAGATTTTTAATCAGATAAAATTCATTTGTTGTTCCTAATATTGCATTGTCCTAAATAAGCCCCTTGTTACGACTCTCCTAGTAGGAAGCTTGTTTGAGGAAGGTAAAGTCATTAAAACCTAGTTCGGAACCTTATTTCAAATTCATATAGCAAGAATTAGTATGTTAGACAGAGTTCACTAAGTTCATATGAGTTTAAGGCACCAAATCAAGTTTAGGGGCAAAATGATAATTTTGTGTTACAAAGTGCTAGTCCGAAGTCCCGTGAGTTAAAAATGAGTTTTTAGAAACTTAAATTTCGCTCTAACCCCAAACTTAACTCAAATAAACAAGATTTCACCAAGGTTTGACTATAGTTACTATTTAAGAAAGGGGGGCCTTTTGTAACATTTTAAAAAATTTGGTGGCTTGGTGTTTAAAAGAGCATAAAACTTGGTAAAATAAGGATGGCTGCCATTTTTGCACTTCAAACCCGAGTCCATCCTTCATCCCTTGATTTCTTCATGAATTGAAGCTCAAAATCAAGAGATTTTGGTGAAATTTGAAGCCACCAAGGGTATATATGCTTTGGGAAGCTTGATTTAAGTGGAAGTTCATGTTTTTGAAGCTTAGAATCACGTTTCCAGCTAGTCTCTATTTTTGATACGAGGTAACAAGTGTTTTCATGGCATTTTCTTGTTTATTTGATGATTTAAAGCTTGGGTTTTGGTTAGAAGTTAGTCATTTCATGTCTTGTGTTTTTGTTTGCTTGGAAACTTAGGTAGAACTTTGTGGAACTTTGATTTTGTGGAAGAGTTGCTTGGTTCTTACTTGTGACTAGAAATCAAGGTAAAAGAGTTATGGTTTCATGCTTGATTAATGCTATTGGAGTGTTGTTGATTGATGAATTCAAGTAGTTTTGGCAATAGCATTAGTTAGTGGGCAAGTTGGATCATAGTGGACTATGTGTTCGATGGAGCTTGGAATGATGTTTCAATGCATCATAGTTGTGCTTGTGATAGTTGGTTGTGGCATTTGCAACATGTTTTATAAGTATGTGAAGTTGGAAGGCCATCCAAGCATGTTTGATATGCTTGGGAAGTCTTCCAAGGTGTGTGTAGCAAAATTGGGAATTTTCTAGGCTCACAGGTGTCGCCAATACTAGTGGCGTGTCACCAATGCCATGCAAAACTTCCAATAAGTTGATAATTGTGGGGACGATGTTGGAAAAAAATTTCCAATTTTTCTCCAGGGTTTGAGGGGAGGCCCGATGGAGTGTTTAGGGTACCTGGGGGTTAAAGTATTCCAGATGTACTTTGAGACTTCCAAAACTCTTCTGAGACCTAGGAGTTTTCTTGAGCTTTAATGGTTACTTTTATCATAAGTCAGGAGACTAGTTATTAAAAGGCCACAATGAAGTATCATTAGTTTAGGTGAAAGGTTAGTACCATCAGTAACCTAGCCATGCCATCGGGCATGAGGTTTTGAAGTGTAACTTTAGTGCACCTAGTGCATCTTTAAGACCTAGTCGACATTAGTCTTACCATAGTACCCTTGTACAACATAAGGGAGTTCTAACAGGTGAATTTCACTAGTTAGGCTAGTAAGCTACACTTGTTAGTAGACAAGGCTTTGCCTTTGTAGTTCAAGGACTAGGTGAGGGCAAGTCCTAAGGGACTAAAAACTATGCACATAAGTTTATCCACAAGTTGTACAAGCTCACAGTATATTACATATGTTAATATATATGATGTCCTTAGCATCTTTCTTGTAGGTGAAGATCCCTTACTGAGAATTCTTGAATTCTCACTCCCTAGTTTAAGTTGTGCATATTCTGATATTATTGGACCCAATAATTGCTAAGGGTTGTTGTGGAAGTCTGTTGTTACAGGTACTTTGCTTTAAGAATCCTTGTGACTCTAGTTTTCATGGTTACTTGTTGGTTAAGTAACAGTACTAACTATAGTATTTTCTGGGTTGCAAAGCCTAGTAAGACATGGATAGGATTTTATGACTCACCGCTAGAACTTACTTTCAAGGTGGGAGTTAGTTGGGAGGATGTCAGTAAGAAGCTTGTACATGTTGAATGCCTAGTTGCCTCCCAAGTCTATGTTTTGAGCTTTAGACTCTAGGGTTGCTCTTGGATGAAGGGCATTAGTCTATGTAGGTTGAATGTCTTTACACGGTTGTTATGTGTAGTAATGATCATATAAATGTTGATTTTGTATGCTTTGACCGTTTGAACTTGAATTATATGAAAAGTGCTTTAGCCATGTGAATGTTTTATGGTTTCTATTTATTCAAGTCAAAGCTAAAAGAGTATGCATCATGCATCTTCTACGTTAATCAACTAGTATAATGAAGTTTTAATTTGCACACATATACAATTAGCTAATTACAACCACCGTGAGATCCGTTCTCACAAGCTTCCTGGGTAGGGCCAAGGGCAGCCATGTCATTTTTTGGTGTCAGGGCTTTAGTTTCATGTTTATAGATATTGGAGGCTAAGATTGATATCTAGTTTAAAGTCCATGTGCTAGGATAGTTAGTACTGACCAATATCTGGGGAATGTCGTTTGGCTTTGGTTGTAGGTTGCTATGGATGACACTAGGTCAGGAGCTTTAAGAGGAGCTAGGGAACCAGGTGAAGGTTCTAGTTATCCAATTATGGCAAGATTGAATGAGATATCCAAGGCGCTTTAGGATGGCTCTGATTTTAATGAAAGTGGAACAAGGCATGACTACCATAATGAATGAGTTGTTCCAAGACCAAGAAGACAGAGGGGTTGTTCAAGAAGAAAATGACCAAGAAAATGAGCCACCCTACTGTCAAGAGACGCATGCCAAGCATCAGCAAGTGCCTAGAGCTCATGAGAGGCGAGAACATGTTTATGACCATAAGTAGGAGCCATAAATTATGGAAGCTCCAAGAAGGGAAGAGACCCTACATCAAATGAGATTGCTTGAGAAGTTCAAGATAGTTTGACCAGCTAAAGTTTGATGGGTTAGGTGACCCTAATCGAGTAGAGGATTGGTTGTCTAGGATGAATTAGCTTTTTATTTGTGGAGGCTATGAATTAGAGCAGAGAATGACCTTAGTACTTTTTTTCTAGAGGGAGGGCTAGACTTTGGTGGGATGATGTGATGGAAATGTTGAGTGAAGTAATGGCACTCGACCAAAGCACAAAAAAAAAAGTGCTCAAGTGGTTAGACTTTGAGAGGAAGTTCCAACAGGAATACATCAGTGAAGCTACCCAAGATTAGAGAAGGAACCAATTTGAGAACCTTATTCAATGAGAGATGTCAGTGAGAGAGTGTGAGCAATGCTACAATTTGCTCATTTGGTATGCTCCCTATATGACCGGTAATGATGAGTTGAGGGCCAAGAAGTTCTTTCAAGACCTTAAGCCCATGCTTCGGAGGTATATGGTGACGGTAGATATTCGGGTCTATCGCCAAATAGTTCAAAAGGCTTTGGCCTTAGAAAGAGAAATTGAGGACTTAAGAACTCTAAGCAAAAAGGTGGAAGTTAGACTATCCAACCTAGGAAAAAGTGCTAAAAGATGCCCAACAGTAAGAAAGACAACTGAGAGTCAAGGCCCTTTTAAGAGGAGAAAAGGGGTTTGTGCCTTAAGCATAGACGGTTCCATGGCATGAAGCCATGTACTTTGGGAACCAACGTTTGCAACAATTGTGGACACAGTGGTTATTGCCCGATGGAATGCCCACATGCTCGACCCTTGTCAGGTCTGCCTAGGAACCCACCCTCCGCACCCCTTGCTATAGGAAATCAACCTAGTGTAGCCGCAGCAGCAGTTGAGCTGAGGGTTTTTGCCTTGGCTAGTAAAGTGACCAAAGAGCCAGTCGTTGTTTGAGGTAATTTTACATTCCAGAATGGTAGTATTAGAGTACTTTTTGATACTGAAGCTACTCTTTCTATGATGTCGTCTAAATTGGTAGATAGACTTAAATTGCAACGTGAAATTTCTGATGAGTTGAAACTCATTAGGACTGTAGGGAGGAGTTTTATTATAGCCAATGAGTTGGTTATTAGGTATCCCTTGCAGTTAGGCAACCATGATTTATCTTGCGAGTTGTGGGTTAAAGACTTGAAGTCTTATGACTTAGTGTTGAGAATGGATTGGCTAAGCAAGCACAAGGTGTAAATTGATTGTGCTAGTCACTCAGTTGACATTATTGTTGCTTAGAGAGCTAGAGTGACTTGCACAGGAGCGTTAGCATCCAGTGCTAAGAGTTTGCACCTTAGACTTATGGATTTTATCCGCATTGTCAACGAGGAAGAACATTATTCTTTGAATAGGGTGGCCATAGAAGAAGAACTTAAGGAAGTCCTTATAGCCAATTAGTTTCCTGAGGTGTTTCCAGTTGAGTTGCTTGGTTTACCACCCAAGAGGGACACCAAGTTTTTTATCCATCTTCAATTTGTAACAGAACCAATTTCGGCACCATCTTACCGAATGTTAGCTCCTAAGATGGATGAGTTAAAGAAATAGTTGGGAGAATTGCTAGAGAAATGCTTTACAAGGCCTAGTGTATCATCGTGGGGAGCCCCAAGGTTGTTTGTGAAAAAGAAAGACGGAACTTTGAGAATGTGCATCGACTACAAAAAGTTGAATGTAGTAACAGTTAAGAAAAAGTATCTGCTTCCTAGAATCGATGACCTGTTTGATAGGCCCAGGGGAGCAAAAGTGTTTTCTAGGATTGACTTCCAGTCTGGATATTTTCAAATCAGGGTTAAGGAGGAAGATATCATGAAGATTGCCTTGAAGATAAGATATGGGCACTATAAGTACACAGTAATGTTATTCGGTGTGACTAACGCCCCAACAATGTTCTTGGAAGCCATGGATAGGATCTTTAGATCGTTCTTGGATTTGTTTGTTGAAGTTTTCATCAATGATATCTTAATATACTCGCAGTCTACTTAGGAGCATGAGGGGCACCTTAGAATAGTTTTTGCAAGTGCTAAAGGAGGATAATTGGTATTATACAATGCTATCTAAGTGTGAGTTTTGGTCCGAAAAGATACAGTTTCTGGGACACATCATTAGTGCTCAAGGTTTGCTAGTTGATCTTGAAAGGGTTCAAGCAGTGATTAAGTGGAAAACACTAGAAATTAGGTGTTTCTTTGGCTTAGTAGGCTATTATAGGAAGTTCATAGATAAATTCTCAATGATAGCGACACTGTTAACAACCTTGACCAAGAAAGCTCAAAAGTTTGATTGGACATCAAAGTGTCAAGAAGTGTACGTAGAGTTGAAGAAGAGGTTGACAAGTGCACCAATACTCATTTTTCTAGATTTAAACAAGGCCTTTACGGTGTATATGGATGCATTGGGTTTTGATTTGGAATGTGAATTAATGCATAAAAATTAGGTGATTGCCTATGGCTTAAGGTAGTTGAGGCCTAATGAGTTAAACTACCCAATTCACGACCTTGAGCTAGCATCTGTAGTGTTTCACTACAACTGAATTGTTTAACCTTGAGGCCATTCTACTGGCCGAAGAGGAATGTATGGGGTTCAATGGGAATGAAGAGGTTAAAGAACTAAGCAAAATTCCTATTGTGAGGGAATTTCCTGAAGTGTTTCACTCAGAACTACCTTGACTCCCACCTGTCAAAGAGGTTAAGTTTGAGATCAAACTAGTACCCGGCTGTGTCTATTGCCCTATATAGAATGGCCATTCCTGAAATGAAAGAGCTGAAGAGGTAACTGGATGAGTTGCTAGAAAAGGGTTCATTAGGCCTAGTGCGTCCCCATGGGGAGCACTGGTGCTGTTTGTCAAAAAGAAAGATGGACCCTTAGATTATGCATTGACTACAGGAAGCTCAATGCACTAACCATTAAGAATAAGTACCCACTCCCAAGAATTGAAGATCTTTTTTATCAGTTAAGGGAGCTAAAATGTTTTTTAAGATAGACCTCAGGTTTGGGTACTTTTATTAGGAGTTAAGGAGGAAAACATACCTAAAATTGCTTTTAGAATTAGGTATGGTCATTATGAGTACACTATGATGCCATTTGGGCTCACAAATGCCCTGGCCTTCTTCATGGATCTTATGCAAAGGGTGTTTAAGGCCTACTTGGATCACTCTGTAGTGACATTTATAAATGACATACTAGTGTACTCAAAAGATGAATAGACCTATCAAGAGCATTTGAAATTGTTGCTCAACTTACTCAAGGAGCATAGGCTATTTGGAAAGCTAAGCAAGTTCAACTTTTGGATCAATAAATTGGAATTCTTTGGCCATGTGATCTATGATCAAGGATTAGCTATAGACACTTGGAAGATTAGGGCAATCTTGGATTGGAAGTAACCCCAAAGTCTAAAAGAAGTGAGAAGTTTCTTGGGGTTACCTGGCTATTGCAGGAGATTTGTAAATAAGTTCTCTATAATAGCTTCTCCACTTACCCACTTAACTAAGAAAGATCAAAATTTTAAGTGGTGTGTTAAATGTGAGCCAAACTTCCAAGAATTGAAGAGAAGACAAACCATAGCACCTGTGCTGATGTTACCTGATAGCCGAGGTGCCCATCAACGGCCGAGCTCCCAAACTTGGCGGAGTACTGACTTCGGCAGAGGGAAACTGCCAACCGAGGATAGAAGGATAAACGATCCCCCTGGCCAAATATAGGGAATTCGCTCCCTCAGGCAATGGTAGGACCAACCTCGGTAGAACGATCGAACCCTCTTCGGAAACAGAAGTACCCCTCGGAGGAACCATCCTCGGGTAATATATGCCCCGAGACGTTAGAGTAACCTCGGAAGGTACGAACAAAGCATTTAAGGAGCCTCTGACACCTCCCCATAAAGTCGTCCCCCAAGTACATTCTGACACGCTATCACTGGGACACGCCATCAGAGGGACGCCTCGATATGACGCCCTCGGAATGACTAGGCTGTCAGCCCAGCGACTTTCGCTGAGATACACGTCCTTTCATTCCCAAAAAAGCAGGGATCGCATCCCGCCGGACACGTGTCATAATCTGGGATGACCACTAGAGGAGAATGGCTTCTGCACGCCTCCTGTATAAAACACCCAGAAAGCGTTCTAGAAGGGTAAGATAAAAAGTTCTCTTTGAATACACAAAAGAGCACATAATCCAGTTATCTGAAAATACTGACTTGGGCGTCGGAGGCTCCTCCCTGGGAATACACACCGGCGACCTCCTAACCTGTGTTTTTCCGAAAGTATTTCAGGTACCATCCACTGGGGAATTTCTTCTCAAAGTGTTCTCCTCCATCAGAAGCCCTCCCTACTCTTACAATGACACACGATGAAGCCGCCGTAGGCCATCATATGGTGCTATCTGTGGGAACCCTGTCCCATGTCGCCGTTGTGGAGACTCAGCGCTCGAAGGATAAAAGGATTCCAAGATCCCCCATCACACCTGAGACTCAACAGGCGACCCCTTTGCCTGTGGCAGAAACATCCATGATGGAGGATGACCGTCCAGTAACGGTAACGATGAGCTTCCTACGGGATTTCCAGCATTCTATCATTGCCGAAATCACTCAGCAACTTGATCAGAGGTTGCCCCAACCTTCACCCACTCAGACAGCCTCACCCTCGACCATCCGTCGGGAAAGGAGCTCACGATCTACTCACCGGAGTTCAGGGAGTGGAGACTCCCTTGACGCATATTCAACAGATGGTGAACCTGTTGAGATGTGCCCCGCCAGAGGGGGAGCCTCAAAAGAGACCAGGGCCTCATGTCGACGGAGCGCATCCCCTTACCAGAAATCCCCTTCTCCCCCTCGCCAAAGTCGTTCCCCAAGGCGAAGAAGAAATTCGCCACTACCAGCAAACACACGACAGTAGGAAGAAACCAGCACTGCCGCCCTCATGGAAAGGATCCTGGGAAGGCTGGAAAAGGTCGAGAAACAGATCTCCCGAAAACCAGTCTGGTCCCGGTTGTCCGACTCCTACACCGGAGAGGAGTCGCCTTTCGTACGCGAGGTAGTAGAGGCGCCTATGCCCAGTGATTTCAGGGTTCCTCGTCTGGAAATGTATGATGGGCGAAGTGACCCCCAGGCGCACCTGACAAAATACAAGCGAAGCATGATGCTCCATGGCGCGGACGACGCCACGCTCTGTAAATGCTTTGAGGTGACACTCTCAGGACCAGCAACAGCATGGTATGGCTCTTTGCCCCAGGGAAGTTTGTTGAGCTTCCAAGAACTATCTACTGCTTTCACCCAACAGTTTATTGGCAGTAGGCCAACTGCCAAAATGCCAGTGCAAATGTTTGACATAGCGCAGAAAGGAGGGAAGACCATCCGCGATTATGTTGAAAGATTCAACCGAGAAGCACTGAGCGTACCAGACTTTCGACCGGAAATTCGCATCCTAGCAATGGTCAGAGGGCTGCGAAGGGACTCCCAGCTATTCTATGAATTCTCCAAAGATCCCCCAGAAACTTTTGGGGAATTCTAC
>KK903517.1:16285-36836 GCA_000696445.1 Aquilaria agallochum | reverse complement strand
GTAGTTTTTGGAATTGGCATAAAGGAAAATACTTTAGTATAAAATAATTTCACAAATTTTTCTTACTAAATAATATGTCATACACTTATAATAAAAATTTAATTGTCTCATGCACGTATTTCTGCTTTTAATTATTATTTATGATTTCATCCACATAATTTTTTTCTTTCAAAAACTTCCAACTTATAATAAACATTTAGAATATATACGTATTTTTTATATATATTAAAGACTAGTTTTGCTGCAAATAGATAAAGTGTTCATTTAGTTATGTCGCATGTGGCAGCATTTTGAAGATCACTGATTGAAACATTGTGTTAATTTGTTTATTGGAGATTTTGACTAACTCAATTTGGGTTCATAATAGCTAGTGATTTATTTTGAAGAAAAATACTTGGTATATTATGAAATTGAAGGATTTTTTATAATTATAAAATGTTATAATGCCGCAATATGATTTAATAAGATAAAAGTCTATATATGACTTAAGATTTTAAGGATTTATTGATGATATGAGGTAGATTATTATAACAACCTACTGCTTTTTTTTTTCTCTTTGATTTGATTTCCTTCATAAGTTACAATAACTTAATTTAGATACAAGATTTGTTGTTATAATTTCATATTGATGATTTAAGAAATTTTTTATTTTTTTTAAAGAGCAATTTTTTAAGTATAAAATAGATGAGGATTGTCTTCTTTAAATAGAAGGATGGGTTCTCAAATATATGGATGAGATTTAGCCACAACATTACTTTATTTTTTGCATATGTATAAAATATGTTTTTTAAAAAAAAATCTGAACCATACATATGGGAATTAGCCTCTGCATTGATTAGAGAGCAACCCAACTCATATAAAATAATTGTTGCAAATTTCCCTTACGAAATAATTATCAAACAGTTTGTAGAAATATAAATTTAAGTGGTTCTTGCACGTAACTATGATTTTAATTTATCAAAAATTTATCTTACCAAATAAATCTGCCAAATACTGTCAACAATATAAAGTTAAGTGGATCATGCATGTAACTCTATTTTTAATTAAGTATTGTATTTTTTATCGTGTAAGAAAAAATTTCATAAAACTTTTATTTTTCAAAAAAACGTTTCCAAATTGTAGTTAAGATTTAGATTATTATATATCTTTTAGTATAAAAGACACTGTCTTCCTCTAAAGAAATGTTATCATCTATTGACACTGCATTCAAAAGTATTTGGATTAAGGCTCATAATAGTTATTAATTAGGTATCATCCTAAGTGTTCATAACAGTATTTAGTATAACATAATGTATTACAATATCATTAACTACATAATATCCATTGCACACGACGTAAAATATTATTAGATCAATTACACGTTCTCTTGAGGTTTAATACTAAGTAAATTTTCGTATCTTTCCATAAAAAAATACTTTTACCACATATTATTGAAATGCTTTTGTCTTTTTTAGATATGATCTAACTCAACTTGGAGTATATTTGACAAGTTTTCACTCACGTCAAACTGATTAATTTTCAAGAAAATTATTCTTAAGAATTTGTGATACTTGTTAAAATTAGAGAACAATATTATGCAACAATATGATTTCATAGGATTAAAGTATATTATTAGTTAGGATTTATTTTAGGTTTGCCTTTAATTTAAGTGTGATAAAAATTTTACTCCAATTTCAAGGATATACTGATGATTTGATGTAGATTTATAAACCTANATCTAACTCAACTTGGAGTATATTTGACAAGTTTTCACTCACGTCAAACTGATTAATTTTCAAGAAAATTATTCTTAAGAATTTGTGATACTTGTTAAAATTAGAGAACAATATTATGCAACAATATGATTTCATAGGATTAAAGTATATTATTAGTTAGGATTTATTTTAGGTTTGCCTTTAATTTAAGTGTGATAAAAATTTTACTCCAATTTCAAGGATATACTGATGATTTGATGTAGATTTATAAACCTACTGCTTCTTATCTCTTTGATTTAAAGATACTACCTACCTTAGATAATTAGGATACAGTTTTAAATTTATTGAAAAATAATTTTAGTAGTATATTTTACATTGTTAACCTAAAAGGTTCATGCTTCATCGTTCTTTAAACAACAAAAAAAAACCATGTTTCGTGTGTACAATGTACTTTTACAAATTTTTCTTACCAAATAATATGTTATACACCTGGTCAACTATCTAAATTTAAGTTGGTTATGCAAACTTTGTTTCAATTTATAGCATTATTTGTTATCTCGTTTGGCAAGAGAAAATTCCACAAAATTTCAGTGTTTAAAAGAGTTCCCAACTTGTCCGCAACACCACAGCCTAGTGGTTGCGTATTGGAACACGTCTGTCTATGACTGAGTTTGACTCTCCTTGGTCGCATTATGCACCGTTTGCTAAATTGCGGCTTGATGCGGCCATCAAATTTCAAAGAGCAGACAGATTCCCCTCAAATCTTTCATTAGTAGCTCGTACCTTGCATATACTTCTATGTATAAAAAAAAAAAAAAGTTCCTAATTTATAATAATTAAATTTTTTAAGTTATTATATAACTTTGGTTGTGATCTTGTTGGACCTAGAGAGTAGTTTTTTTTTTCCTCACTTTGTTAACATTTAGCTATGCAATTAATTGAAACGAGTTTTTGTATCTTTTTAAACTATTACATATAACATATATAGAGCACAAAAAAAGAGAAAAATATATATATTTTTGAGAAAAAAATAAAGGCTCGCATAAATCATCCGAGCTTGTACATACATATATAGAAGACGAGGGAACAAAGCTATTAACCCCATGTACAGTTCCGAGTTCAAGTTCAGCAACAACCTTTTTGTTATCCAATTGCCAACAGACCATTTCATCCTGCTTCATTTCACTATAAGACAGTGTTTGGTTCAAGAATTCGGATTCTTTTAAAAGTTAAAATCTTAATATTCCTATATTGTGTTCAAATTGGAGAATGATTATCCACCATTTATTGAACAGATTTCCATCTTTCACAATTTTGCAGGATGTATTTCCATAATTCTAGGCTAGGTAGAGTAAGAATCCATAGAGTAACTAGGCCCGAAAAAATTATACCTTACCTCGTGAACTTTAAAATATTTACATAAATAAATGTCAACTATCTTAAGACAAGAGGACAAATCATCCACTAATACGTATTTTTAGATAAATAAATAGTCAGTGATGTTTTGAAATACGGAAATAAGACACTAAATGAATGTACAATACAAAATCACAAATAAAAATTACTCTTATTTGTTATTCGGTCCACACAAGCCACCCTTCTTTTTGCTCAAATAAACCTTGAATATTTTAAAAGTTGGCCACATTAGTCACTTATATGAGTGAGCATGGGTCAGGTGGGTTCAGTCTTTCAGTGAAATTGAACCAACCTAAATAAAATAGTGGTGACTCCAAAAGTATTTTACTCAACAAGAGTACTGAATAGAACTAGAATCGTGAATTTAGTTTTTTTTAGTTTTAGTTCTTAGGGTTTTTTAAATTCTTATTAGATAGATATAACAATTAACAATTTCATAATCTAATAAAATTGCATCTAGAACTAGTTTGAAAAATATTCAACATGTGTATAACTAATTAATCCATGTTTAAATATATATATTTTTAGTATATGAATAATTTAGTAATATCATAATTTTTACTGTATATATTTAAATGTACATGTTCATACATAAATATGAGCAATTTAGTAATGTACACATTTAGGTTTTTTAGTTTTAGTTCTTGGGTTGGTTTTAATTCTTATTAGATAGACATAACAACTAACAACTTCATAATCCAATAAATTGCATCTAGAGCTAGTTTAAAAAATATTCAACATGTGTATAACTAATTAATCCATGTTTAAATATATTTTTTCTTAGTATATAAATAATTTAGTAATATCATAATTTTTACTGCACACATTTAAATGCACATGTTCATACATAAATATGAGCAATTTAGTAATGTACACGTTCAAATGTACATGTTCATATATAAATATATGAATAATTTAGAAATATCATTATTTTTGTTATATATTTATGCTTATATCTCGATTTAGTTCTACATCGGGTTGGTTTCATATGGAATTGGAATCAACTTGAAAATTGATAGTTTTCCAAGATGTGGAATCAACTAGAGAACCGTGACCCATTTTTACTCAACTTAACCTAACCTACTAGGGGTGGTACGAGTTGGGTTTCAGGTTTACCTAATCCATGCTGACTCAACTAAAAAAAATTTATGAAAGGTCTCTTTGTTTATTTCATTTGATCTAACTAAGCCCATGTATAGAAAAAATACAAACAATCTATTTTTCTCTCTGGCCCTCATTCAAAAATTAAAGTATAAACCAATCAATAACTACCATTACTAACTAGAGAAATTTCAATTATGCGTACCTAGAAACCTTTGATTTAATTTCACTAATATTTGAATAGCTAAGTGGGAAGCTTAAGACTCTTAGAGATCGACTTGATGGATGAACATCTACAAACAAAGACAATGTTAGAGGACCCAGGATGTGCTCTCGGGGAAGATTCTCTGATACTTAAGTCAGTGATAATAGATAGTCGGAT
This sequence comes from Aquilaria agallochum, assembly GCA_000696445.1. Taxonomy (NCBI): domain Eukaryota; kingdom Viridiplantae; phylum Streptophyta; class Magnoliopsida; order Malvales; family Thymelaeaceae; genus Aquilaria; species Aquilaria agallochum. Next base: position 32,243 of record KK903517.1, on the reverse strand, counting down.
GCTTGTTCAAGTGAGGGTATTTTTTTACGTACATGACTCCTCTGGATCCCTTGCTTTTTGTAGGCTTTGGATGCCATGATCATAGGGGAGGAGCTTCTCTCTTGGTGTGCTTAATCTTTGAGATCATGGGGATCTCCTTCTATGTTTCTTTCCTAGTTAACGATCAACCCATAATCTCCTCTTCTTTTGAGGAGTGCACTAGGTAGGCTTATTTTATAGTTACTTTTAGGCCTATGTTTCAACAGATTTTTATTCTTATCCTTTTTATTGGGCTAGATTTCATTTCTAGGCCCACAGGCCCATTTGGATACAAAAGGCCCCTTATTAAGGTGGGAACAGAGGGAAAGGTTCCTGGCATTTGTTTTTTATTTGACAGTGCTTGCCACATATTAATAGACTAATAGATGAAAACATCATTCCTCAAGATAGACTCTTAGTTTGGAAGAGCTTCAACTGTGTTTTCTACCTAATTTTTAGAATTTTAAATTTTTTCTTCTCCATCCAAAACACTTTAGGGATTTCAGTGTGTCTTTGAGTCTTTTCCAATTCTTTTTTTTTTAAATCGTCTTTTTAGGCTCTCACATTTCCCTATTTCTACTTATGAAGGTATGTAGCTTTGTCAAAGGTTTTTTTGTTTGTTTATTCATCCTTGGATGAATTGGTGGCCTACACATTCATCACCTATTTCCCCCATTGCTTTGCTTTGTAGATGTCTAAGGCAAAGACGAAGTCATTGGCCTTTATTTTAAAGAGTTCTTTGGTTAAGGTACAACTTCTTGGCTTAGGGAAAGTCCATAATCAAAGGAGTATGTAGACTCCTAATACCATGACTAATCTTCGAGAAGGGTATTTCTTTTATAGAAATCTAGTAGCCTTCAAGGATCTCTTGAGGATCTTTATTGGACCCATGACAAGAAAGAGAGCCCAAGAGCTTAAGAAGGCACTCTATGGACACATTGTGGCGCTTTTCAATCCATTGGGGGATTACAATGCATCTATCGTTTTGAACCATTTACATTCTAACCTTTTTAAAGCCTGGATTCATATACTAGAAGCTCGTGAGCAACCTTGATAGGGAAGGACCATGTATGGCCAAGAATCCCAATGGCACATGAGGGGCACACCTATGGACCCCTCATGGGCCATTCAACGTCATTTCTTATTTGCCAACTTCATTTAATTTTGTTTTAGACTATTTAAGTATGTTTTGGATTATTCATGCCTTGGAACCCATTTTAACACAAGTTTTGTGGGAATGGCAAGGCATGGACCCGGAAAGGGCCTTTTAACATATTACCTAGTCCTATATTGATTCTTAGGACTTGGAAACTTTAGTTTGATTAAGTTTGGAGTCTTTATGTGACTTTTGATGAAAGTAACATTATTTAATGTCGTCAAACCCTTGTATTATTCACAATTCCAAATCATATTATTTCTTACTAGTGAAGGAATCTCTTTTGATTTTTGTGTGAACATTGCTTACCACCTAAGGAACTATGTGATCTTTCTTCCCAATCCTTCAACCTAGTTTGATAGTGTGTGTTTGCAGAACTTGGAGGCAATCTTGAAGTGTGTCTTGCATGGTCTCGCATTAGTATCAAAGCCACACGTTTTATCTAGAGGACATATATAAAAACTTGCCAACTCTTTCTTTTTGTTCTTTCAATTGTTGCTTGTTTTTGTTCCATTTCTTATCATCGCAGGTTTAACCTTGAGTTTTCATTATGTTTCATGTCTTTTCATTCATTGTTTGCCTCAGTGTCATCAAGTTTTGACCCAATCCAAAACCCTTTGAGTCATTCTAACCAAATTGTGTTATTCTATTATTATTTTATTTAAGTCCATCTATTTTAAACCCTTCTTCTTTGTTTCGGGTTAAAACCATCATCTTGTATTCTTGTATCAAGTTTGTGTGTTCAAAATCAAAATACAAAAAAAAAAAAAAATGATATATAGGTTTTATTGTTTTAAAATCTTGAAACAATCATCTTGTTCAATACAACTTTCATTTCAAGGGTCTTTGCTGTCGAAAACCTAATTTTTGTCTTTTCCATTATAGAAAGAAAGTGATCTTGGAAGCTCAAATTGTAGTGCCTAGAAAGAGAAGCATTCAATCTTAAAACCTTTTACAATCCGAGAACAAGTTTTACCAAAAGCCTTGGTTTTACTTGTTTCCTAATCAATTGTGTTTTCTTGAGCAGAAACATCTTTTACTTGAGTTCTTGCAATCATTCATTGTTGGAACTTCATGTTTTCTACCTTAAAATTTTGATTTCAAAAATGTTGTAATCTTCTTGTATGATTTGAGCCTAGTTTGCCTAGAACTTAGGAGATAGGTTTTGATAGCAAGTATCTTTGTTATTTTCCACTAACAAAAATTGAATGAGTGTTTGTGAGGATCTTTGAATTCAGGAATCATTACTGAAACTTTAGAAAGGACGTACGAAAATGAGTTACAGTTTGATGCTATACATTCCATGTTTGGCAAAATCTTGGCTAAGCTGGAGGCCACTAAACGAAAAATAGCCGAGCTTAGCACCCAAGTATCCAACTAATAGGAGCCCATAGCCAAGACTTAAAGAAGAAACAACCCCATGTATAGGGTGGATAACGCACCTAAGGAGGTAGAAGAGTTTGATGGAAAGGATGACATATGGAGCACTAGCCAATAGCCATCCATGTTACCAAGAGAGGGCGACCCAAGCTTGATGACGACTTAAGCTCCATTAAGGTCAACATTTCCCTATTCCAAGGCAATAGTGACTTGGATCGCTATTGGTAGTATGAACAAAAGATTGAGATGATCTTTGGTTGCCATCAATGGTCAGAATAAAACAAGATACAGATAGCCACTGTTGAATTCATTGATTATGCTATTGTGTGGTAGAACTAGGTTGTGATCACAAGTCAAAGAAATGGAGAGGAGCCCAATCGGACTTAGAGAGAGCTTAAGGCCTTGATGAGGAAAAGGCTTATTCCAAGCTATTATCGTAGGGACCTACACCAAAAGCTACAAAGATTGGTACAAAGTGCTAAATTTATGGAGGACTACCATAAGAAGCTAGAGATGACCTTAACCTAAGTTAATATTGTATAGGATGATGAAACTACCATTGCAGGTTCTTGAATGGCCTTAACCCCAAAATAGCTAATAGAGCAAAGATGGTGGATTATGTGGACATGGCTAACCTTTAACACCAAACCAACAATGTTTTAGTTAGAAAGAAGGTTTGGCCAAGGAGGATAAGAAGGAACTTCCTAAGCCATGGCTAGAGGTAGGCCTAAGTAAAGTTTCAATGGCACCTCCACAAGGCAAAAGTAACCCTATACCCCAAACTGCCAAAAGAGCTCATAACTTTGTATGCTACAAATGTAGGGGCAAGGTACACTATACCCAGGACTAAGCTAATCAAAAGGTCCTATACGTTAATGAGGATGAAAAACTTGTGTACAAGGATAGGAAGAACTTGATGATGATGATCTTGCGTGCTAATGCCCCCATTGAAGGACATTCTTATTAGAGATCAGCCACTAAAGATTAGAGATTTGTTAGGTGTAAGGAGAGCGCTTAATATATAAACTAAAGAGGAGTTAGATCAAAGAGAGTACTTCTTTCATACATGGTTCTGAATCGAAGGCAAAGTCTATAGCCTTATTATAGATGATAGGAGTTGGACATATGTGGCCAACATTACTTTGGTTGAGAAGTTGCAGTTACTTACATATAAGCACCATCAACCCTACAAGTTACAGTGGCTAAGTGATAGAGGTGAGCTGAAGGTGAAAAGGAAGGTACTTTTTACTTGTAAAATTTGTTCTTGTCAAGATAATGTATTGCATTATGTGGTTCCCGTGCAAGCATGCCATATTTTTCTTGGTAGACCATGAAAATTTGATAGATAGGTGGCACATGATGACTATAAGAACCTATTCCCTTTTGTTTAACTAAATAGGTTAGTTACATTACTTCCACTATTAGCCCAGCAAGTTCTAGAGGATCAAAGAAAATTACAAAGTAAGGAAGACAGAAAAGAATTTGAAAGAAAAGTTGAAGCCTGAGAGAAAAATCTATGAGGAAAGCTAACAAAATAACCAAGAGGATGGAAAGGTGAAAAGAATGGAGAGGGAAGTGAGCAAAGAGTTCTCGAGGGAAAAACAAGAAGGGAAAGTTGAGAGAAGAAAATAGTGTCACTTGGCAAAGATAAAAATTGTGAGACAAGCCCTTTGACCACAAAGACCAGTGATTCTTTTACTTTTTAAGGTTTTCTTTTCTATCTATGAATGGGCTAACCTATGCTTTCCTTTGTGTTGTTTCTTTGTTACATGACTCTAAAAATGAGTTCCCTAAGGAGCCTAAGTGGTTGCCTTTAATCTGAGGCATTGAATTGTAGATTAACTTGATTCCAGGAGCACTAATACCAAATAGACCTACTTATAGAACAAAACCCAAGGAATGCAAGGAGATTCAAAGAGAAGTAGAAGACTTGTTGGTTGAAGGCCATGTGAGCGAGAGTATGGGTCTATCTGCAGTGCCAATGCCCTTGGTGTGCAAGTAAGATAGATCATGGCATATGTGCATAGATTGTTGGCCAGTCAGCATGATCATAGGTATAGAGACCTTATCCCTAGACTTGATGGTAAGCTTGATGAATTGTATGGTTGGTTCTACTATATTTCCTAAGATTGATTTAAGGGGTAGATACCATCAAATTCAAATGAGGGAAGGGAATGAGTGGAAAATAGGTTTTAATATAAAATTTGGTTTACATGAGTGACTGGTAATGGCCTTTGGTTTGACTAATGCATCTAGCACTTTTATGAGACTTATTAATAATGTTTTACAAGAATTTATAGGCAACTTTTTGTTGTTTATTTTGATGGCATTCTAGTGTATAGAAATAGCATATAGGATCATGTGGGATACCTAAAACAAATGTTGGCACATTAAGGGAATAGAAACTATATGCCAAACTTAAATAGTGTTCTTTTTACACTAATCATGTCATATATCTTGGGTTTTTTGTAAGCTTAGATGGTGTTAAAATTGACCAAGAAAAGGTAAGGGCTATACAAGAATCATTGGTCCCTAATTCTATTTCTAACATGAAGCCTTTCCATGGGTTAGCAAGCTTTTATAGGAGGTTTGTTAAAGATTTTTCCACTATTGCAACACCTCTTACAGAGATTGTGAAGAAAACTGTTGGTTTGAAGTGGGGAGATGCTCAAAATAGGGCATTCATGTTGCTTAAGGAAAAATTGAGTACTTCACCTTTCCTTACTTTGCCAAATTTTTCTAAGGTGTTTGAAATTGAGTGTGACGCTTTAGCGACAAGCATGGGAACTATCTTTATATAAGAAGGTTGCCCCATTGCATACTTTAGTAAAAAGCTTAATAGTGCAATTTTGAACTATCTAACCTATGATAAAGAAGTATATGCATCGGTAAGGGCTCTCGAAACATGGTAGCACTATTTATGGCCTAAGGAGTTCATTATTCATATTGACTATTAGGCATTAAAGCACTTAAATGGCCAAGGTAAGTTAAGCCAAAACATGTAAAGTGGGTTGAGTTCATTGACTCTTTCCCTTATGTGATTAAATATAAACAAGGCCAAGAAAATATAATTGTCAATGCGTTGTCTAGAAGGTATCCATTGTTCACCACCTGGAGTGCTAAGTTGCTAAAGTTTGAACTTTTGACAGATTTGTACCTTAAGGATCATAATTTTGGTAAAATTTATGCAAATTATGGTAAATCTACATTAAGGAAGTATTTTCAGCATAATGGTTACCTTTTAAGGGAGAACATGTTGTGTGTACCACAAAGCTCTCTTAAAGAGTTATTTTTTAGGGAAGCCCATAGTGGCAGGTTAATGAAAGATTTTGGCATTGCTAAAACTCTTGTTGTTTTGTAAGAGCACTTTTGTTGAAAGAGTTTGTTCATGACGCATTGCTTGTAAAAAAGCCAAATCCAAGCAAAACTTTGAAGGTTTGTATACTCTTTTACATGTACTTTTACATCATTGGATTGATATTTCTATAAACTTTATTGTAGGCCTTCCAACAACTAAGAGAGGAAAAGATTCAATTTTTGTGGTGATGGATAGGTTTTCTAAGTTGGCACATTTAATTTTATGCCATAAAACAGATGATGCAACAAATGTGGCTGATCTTTTCTTTAGAGAGGCAGTTTGATTGCACAGAATGCCAATAACCATTGTTTTTTACTGAGACACCAAGTTTCTTAGCCACTTTTGGAAAACTTTGTAAGAAAAGTTGTGCACAAATTTATTGTTCTATACCATTTGCCACCCTTNTTTTACATGTACTTTTACATCATTGGATTGATATTTCTATAAACTTTATTGTAGGCCTTCCAACAACTAAGAGAGGAAAAGATTCAATCTTTGTGGTGATGGATAGGTTTTCTAAGTTGGCACATTTAATTTTATGCCATAAAACAGATGATGCAACAAATGTGGCTGATCTTTTCTTTAGAGAGGCAGTTTGATTGCACAGAATGCCAATAACCATTGTTTTTTACTGAGACACCAAGTTTCTTAGCCACTTTTGGAAAACTTTGTAAGATAAGTTGTGCACAAATTTATTGTTCAATACCATTTGCCACCCTTAAATAGATGGTTAAACTAAAGCAACAAATCGAACCCTTTCTACTTTTTTAAGATCTATAATTAAAAAAAACTTGAAAACCTACAAGGATTGTTTACCTTACGTGGATTTTGCACATAACCATGTAGTAATGCACTACTAGGCTATCACTACTGAAGTAGTGTATGGCTTTAACCCATTGACCCCTATGGATTTGATTCCATTACCTACTGATGAAGTTGGTAGCTTACATGGTGTATGAAAGGTAGATTTTGTGAAAAAGCTTTATGAGAATGTTAAGCAACGGGCTGGAACAAAAAGTGAGCAATCTGTAAAGGCCGCTAATAAATGGCATAAGAGACTTGTGTTTGAGCCTAGCGATTGGATATCGGTGCACATTATAAAGTAGAGATTTCCATCCTAGTGATTGACCAAGTTGCATCCACAAGGTGATGGACCATTCCAAGTATTGGAAAAGGTAAATGATAAGGGATACAAGCTGGACTTGCTCGGTAAGTACAAAGTGAGTACCACCTTTAATGTCTCTGATTTGTCCTTGTTTGATCCTTCAGATTCAAGGATGAATCATTTTGAGGAGTAAAGAGATGATAGGAATTTATTAGCTTTCAAAGATCCTTTGAAGATCTTTATTGGACCCATGACTAGAAAGGAAACCTGAAAGTTCAAGGTGGCACTCCATGGACACATTGTGGGGCTTTTCTAGCCCTTAGAGGATCAGGATGCATTTAGCCCTTAAGACCAGCTACATTTTGACCCTTTTAAAGTTTGGGTTCATAAATTAGGAGCTCATGAGCAACCTTGATGGAGTAGGACCAAACACAGCCAAGAACCCCAATGGGACACAAGAGGGTGTACCCTATAGACCCCTTATGGGTATTTGGTGTTATTTCCCACTTGGCCACCTCACTTAAGTTTGCTTTAAACTATTTAAGTATGTTTTGGATTACTCATGACTTAGAACTCATTTTAGCACAAGTTTTGTAGGAAGGGAAAGACTTGGACTTGAATAAAGCCCTTTCGTATATTACCTAGTCTTGTATGGATTTGTAGGAGTTAGGGACTTTAGTTTGATAAAGTTTAGGTTTTTACGTGACTTCTGGCCAGAATAACATTATTTAAGGCTATTTAACCCCTTATATTTTTCAAAATTTTGAATTATATTATTTCTGGCTAGTGAAGTAATCTCTCTTGAGTTCTGTGTGAACGTTCCTTGGCAGCCACGAAACTATGTAATCTTTGCTTGCCAATCCTTGAAGCTACTCCAATAGTGTATGCTTGTAGAACTTAAAGCCAATCTTGGAGTGTTTCTTATGTCATCTCATATCAATTTCTTTCCATCGTCCTCGGATTTTTCCTTACTCATAAAGCAGGAAAAGGCCGATCAAACTGGGGTAGGGCTACTGACCAAATACATCGGCTAGGTTAGAGCTAGCCTCTGTTTTCCTTTTCATCCTCTAGTAACATGATTGTGCAACTATTTTTGGATTCATCCTTCCCCATTGTTGTCTTATTTTTTTCTTCACATTAATGTCTTTCTAGTGGCATGTGATGCATGTGATGTGGCTTGAGCTGGATATTTTTTCTAGTTCCTTTTTTTTTTTCTATCCTTAGCAGATTCCTTTTGCTGCCTTTTTAGCCTTCATCCAAACTCATCGGCTATATTCTTGTTTTCTTTTTTTATATTATTCAAAAAGGTTGGAAATAGTGGATGCATAATTTTTTTTTGTTCTAATGAAGGAAAACTGGGATTTTCCATGTGAGTGGACTGACAATGCAGTTAATTGGGTAATCACACCCCTTCATTAAAAGCTGGGTCTAAGGCTTAAATGGGCATCTAGAAGGTTGTCTCATACCTCTTGAAGGTGATGAAGGACAAGATGAAGGCAAAGCTCATTCCATTCACCTAGCAGTTTTCAAATGAAGTCACCTTGAGGGGCTCTAACAATAGTCAACCGTGTGAAGGTAAACTCAACCCATCTTTCTAAGCCCCGAAGGTTAAAGGTGAATTTTTTTTGTTCCTTATTTACTGGGATAATTGGGAATAGTAATTACTTCTTCCCTTAAGTGAATTCTTCATGCTAGAGTAAGTTCTTTAGATTTAAAAATTGAACATACTTGCCAAGGCTTTATGACAACAGCAGTGAGGCATGGAAGAGGTTGGACAATGTGTTGAAGACCCTTCATGGGGCTAGGACCCTACTTGACACTCTAAGGACTATCCAGGTGATAGTCACATGATGTTCCTATAAATTTTAACCATCTTTGGACTAAATTGTTGTTCAATTTCCTAGATCTTAGTTACATTTTATGTTTTGTAGGTTTTATTGCATATCTTGAGGGTTTGAGTGGACATTTTGCACAATTAGATGAAGAAATAAAGGTGGAGGAAGATCCAGGAGAAATGAAGACAAAGAAATCTTAAAAAGGAGGCATCTTGAAAGCCTTTTTACTTAGCTTTACATGGGTTCTTGAATCAACTTGATTGGACACCTGTAAGAAAATTTATGCTCAAAATACTAAAGGATGTTGAAGTTATTGAAAGAACAAAATGTTATCGCATTAAAAAAAAAAATGATCGCATTTTTAGAAAAAGTGTTAGAAACAAATCCAAGAGGTCTAGATGCAACCATATTTTGAGAAAGGTGATTACATTGTGTTCAGACATGAAAGGAGAACCATTTTTGTGGCAAGACTCCATTTATAACTCAAGTAGGCCTTAAATCCTACCTACCAACCTTCCTATTGGTGCCCAACAAGGAGACAAGGGGCACAACTTCTAGGAAAAGAGGATAAGGCTAGGATTTGGACTAGGAAACATGTCTTCTAAATCTAGGGGTGGAGCATCATATTCTTCATTCACTCATTTTCTCGTTTAGGAGGTAAGTATTGGAGAACTCACTTGGAAGAGGCTTACAATGATCAATGAGGCTTGTTAAAGACTTAAGAGATCAAGCTCTACCAAGTCTACTTTGGCTATTTCCTTTCTTTTCCTTGTAGTTAACCATGGTGCTATTTTTTCATTTTTTTTCCTTTAGTTTGAAATTAAAGTAGTTTCTCTTGCACTTTCTATGGATACTTCTACTTGACATGGTTACACTTGTTGAATAAATGGTTATTTATCTTGGATTTTCCTTTAATACTTGTTTACTCTTCTCCTTGTGCCTGTTGTTTTGTTGATTGATTAAGGGCCCTGGTTAATTGCACCTTAGATTCTTCTTAAGTCTTTGTAAAGATTAAGAAGAATTGGAACTAGGAGTAAAGTGTAGTAACCAAAAGCTTGTTAGAAGACTAGCCTAGGATACTAGGTAAAGACAAATTGAACTTACAATGCCTCTCTTGGGCTACGATAAAATGGAAATTTATTCTAGTTCAACCTGGAAAAATGACCCTGTAATTTTGAAAAGTGAAGGCCCAATTAAATTGCTTCGGATCTTGAAGAATCAGGTTTTAGTTAAAGAATGAAATTTGTAATCTTCATCTTAACTTCCTGTGGATTCTTGAACTACCTCGATCGTACACCAAAAAGAAAAGTTATGCTCAAAATACTAAAGGGCGGTGAAGCAATGAAAAAGAATGAAATGTGATTGCATTCCTGAAAAATGTGGTCACATTTCTTAAACAAGTGGCAAAAAATACCTAAAAGGTCCAGATGCGATGACATTGTATCCATATGTGAAAGTGCTAATCATTTTCATGCCTAGATTCTTTTTCTAGCTTAAATGCCCTTCAAATCTCACCTACCAACCTTCTTTTTGGTGCCCAACATGGACACGATGGTTACAACTTCTAGGAAAATGGGATAAGGCTAGGATTTGATCCAAAAAACATATTTTTTGAATCTAAGGGTGGAGCATCATCTTCTTCATTCTCTCATTTTTTTATGGAGGAGGCTACCATTAGAGAGCTCATTAGGAAGAGGATTGATGTGCTCGAGGATGCTTGCCTGAGGACTTAAAGGATCAAGATCTACTAAGTCTAATTTGGTTCTTTCTTTCTTTTTCCTTTTAGCTAGCCATGGTAGCTATTTCTTTCTTTTTTTGAATTTTCTTTTATTTTGAGAATAGAGCAGTTTCTTTTACACTTTCTATGGATGTAGCTACTTGGTGTGGTTATGCTAGTTGAATAAATTATTATTTGTCTTGGGCTTTCCTTCAATTCTTGTTTACGTTTTTCACTAAGACTATTGTTGTGTTAATTAGTTATGGACCCTAGTGAATTGCATCTTAGATTTTGTTTAAGCCTTGGGAAAGATTAAGAAGAATTAGAATTAGGGGAAAAGTGTGGTGACCATGGGTTTATTAAGAGACTTGTCTAGGAAATTAGGTGAAGGTAAGTTGAACTTGTAATGCCTTTCTTAGGAAAGGTTGACATAGGAATCTATTATGGTTCAAGCTTAAAGGAGTGACCCTTAATTTCGAAAAGTGAGGGCTCACTTAAATCATTTTGGATCTTGGAGAATCAAGTTTCTATGAAATAATGAAATTTATAGCCTTTTTTCTTAGCTTCATGTAGGTTTTTAAATTGTCTTAATTAGAAACTCATTGGAAAAGTAATGCTCAAAATATTGATGGTTGCAAAAGCTAGCAAAAAGAATAAAATGCCATTGCAATCTTGCAAAATGTGATTGCATTTTTTGAAATAAATTTGAAAAAAACCTACCCCAGAGGTCCAAATACGATCGCATTCTGATGGATGTGATCACATTGTTTCCAAACATGAAAAAGGGATCATTTTTGTGCCTAGATTTCATTTCTACCTTAAGTGGGTTTTAAATCTCATGTACCAACCTTCCTAAGCCAACATTGAGACAAGGATCACAACTTCTAGGAGGAGAGGATAAGGCTAGGATTTGAACTAGAATACACATTTTTTGAACCTAGGGGTGGAGCATTATCTTCTTCATTTCTCTCAATGAAAGAGGCTACCATTGGAGAGCTCACTTAAAGGAGGCTTAGGGTGCTCAAGGAGGTTTTCTTGGAGAGTTGAGCAGTCAAGCTCTACCAAGTCTACTTTGGTTCTTTCTACCTTTTCCTTGTAGCTAGCCATGGAAGCTATTTATTTCATTTTTATGTTTTCTTTTTGTTTCAAAATAGAGTAGTTCCACTTTCCATGGATGTAGGTACTTGACATTATTATGCTTGTTGAATGAATTGTTATTTGTCATAGATTTTCCTTCAATTCCTATTTAGTCTTCTCATTGAGCTTATTGTTGTGTTGATTCTAGTCAATTGCACCTTAGGTTCTACTTAAGTCTCAAGAAAGATTAAGAAGAATAGGAACTAGGAGAAAAGTGTAGTGACCATGGCTTGTTGGGAGACTAGTTTAGGAGACTAGGTGAAGTTAAATTGAACTTGTAATTCCTTTCTTGGGCTAGGATGAGATGAGAATCTATTTTACTTCAAGCTTGAGAGAATGACCCTTAACTTGGGAAACAAAGGACATAATTAAATTACTTCAGATGTTGCAGAATCAAGCTTTGGTGAAACAACAAATTTTGCATCATTTCTTCTTAGCTTTGTATGGGTTCTTGAATTTCCTTGATCGAAAACCCATAGCAAAAGTTTTGCTCAAAATGCTAAAGGGTGTTGAAGTTGTTGAACAAAATGAAATGTGATTGATTTTTTTTGAAAAATATGCTCGCATTTCTGGAAAACATGTCAAAAACACACCCAAAAGGTCTGGATGTGATTACATTTTGAGGGATGCGATTGCATTGTGTCTAGACATGAAAAGGCAACAATTTTTGAGCTTATACTCCATTTTTACCTCAAGTGGGCTTCAAATCTCACCTGCCAACCTTTCTATTAGTGCCTAACATAGAGACAAGGATCACAACTTTTAAGAGAAAGGGATAAGGCAAAGATCTAAACTAGAAAACATATCTTTTGAATCTAAGGGTAGAGCATCATCTTGTTCATTCTTTCATTTCATATGGTGGAGGCCATCATTGGAAAGCTCACTTGGAGGAGGCTTAGAGTGTTGAAGGAGGCTTGCTTGGACACTTAAGGGGTCAAGCTCTACTAAGTCTACTTTGGTTTTTTCTTTCCTTTTCCTTATATCTAGTCGTGGAAGCTATTTATTTCATTTTTATGTTTTCTTTTAGTTTGAGAATAGAGTAGTTTTTCTTGCTCTTTTTATGTATGTAGCTACTTGACATTGTTATGCTAGTTGAATGAAAGGTTATTTGTCTAGGATTTTTCTTCAATGCTTGTTTACTCTTCCCTTTGAGCATATTATTAAGGCCCTTGTCAATTGAACCTTTGATTCTACATAAGAAAAATTAAAACTAGAAAAAGAGTGCAGTGATCAAGGGCATGTTGGGAGACTAGTCTAAGACACTAGGTGAAGGTAAATTGAACTTGTAATTTCTCTTTTGGATTAGTATGAGATGAGAATCTATTCTAGTTCAAGATTGAGAGAGTGACCCTTAACTTTCGAAAATGAAGGCCCAATTATATCATTTCACCAACAACTAGGAAAATCAAAGCATTACCCATAATTCACAAGCTAACCAAGTTAAACAATGAAACCTGTAAGAAGTGCGCTTTCATTAGTTTATCAAAAATCCAAAAATTGCATTGTTTATGTTTGATCTTGTTTAGTACTCCCTCCCCCTCCCCAAAACATTTGCTTCATTTCATTTTTCACGCAAACCAAGAAAGTTCATTGGCCCTCACATTTGTTCTAGAATTGCCCTCCTTGTTAGTTATCTGTTGCTCCTTATCGATTGCCTCCTCGATCTCACTTTCCTTCAATTGTGCCACTGTGTCTGTCGATCGTGCCCATCGTCTGTTGATTTGCAGGTCTCTTAGATCACCACATCAATCTATTAGCTGACTTAATCTCGTCATTCATTGATCAACTTAATCTCCTCATTGTCTGAGTCAATCGCTTCGTCACCTCTATTGATTGCCTCATCCCCTCATTGTCATAGTCAATCGTCTCCTCCCCTGACATCGATTGATCTGGCGTTGCCACCTACAGATCATAAGCCTTCTTGTCTAGTGATGCGTCATTTTTTTGCTCTCTTACCCATGCCCTCAATTTGGGATGATTCAAAAAGAAAATTGGTGCAAAAAATATAGGATGGAGGGAGTACCATTTATCAACACTAAGTTGAAATGCATTTTGAAGATTGTTAATTAATACATTATGAAAGTTATTTTGCTAGCAATTTCAACAAACTATAATTAGATTTAGGTTCATAATAGATATTAATTAGGTATGATCGTAAGTGTAGATAATCGTATTTGGTATCACATAATATAAAAATATCATTAACTATATAATATTCAAAATAAACTTTCACTTCTCAAGTTTAAAAGTAAACTTTTATCACATCCTATTCAAATGCTTTAGCCTTTTAAATATGATCTAACTTAACTAGGAGGATCTTTGACAAGTTTTCACTCACCTCATACTGAGTAATTTTCAAGAAAATTGTTCTTAAGAATTTGTGACACTTGTTCAAATTAGGAAATGGTATTAGGCACCTATATGATTTCATAAGATAAAAATATGTTATTAGTTAAGATTTATTTTATATTTGCTATTAATTTTTGTGTGATAAAAGTTTTACTCTGATTTCAAGGATATATTGATGATTTGATGTAAATTTGCAAAACTATTGCTTATTATCTCTTTAATCAAAGAGATAATAAGCAATAGTTTTGCAAATCTACATCAAATCATCAATATATCCTCGAAATTGGGGTGGGAATTTTATCACACTTAAATTAACAAAAAATCAAAAATCAATCCTAGCTAATAACATATTTTTATCCTATATTAAGATTCTACCTACCTTAGATTAATATTTAGGGTAAAATCCAAATTTAGTCCCTTAACTTTAAAAAATGTCCCAATGTGGTCCCTTAACTTAGAAAATGACTATTAAAATACCCTAACTCAACTTGCGTGTCTTATTTTGATCTTTATTGCCAGTTCAGGTGTTAGTTCGAACGGAAATTGCAAATGTGGCACTGCAGCTACCATGTGGTGTCCTCTTTGAAGCCAATAAGTGACAAAACTAGAAGAATAATAAATCTTAGGATAGAGTTGGCACAAAAAAAAAATTTTAGGGACTTAAATAAGTGATTAACCTTAATTTTATACTAAACCTTAAACTATCATGAGTGCCACTACCATCTCACCATCTACGCCTGCCACCATGGCTACTACATCTGCGGCGATGAAGTCAAACTCGGCTTCCCTATGGCCTGGAGCATTGTTGAATTTGGTGAATAGACGCTCATGAGCGACCTTTGGGTTGCACTCATCCACAAATTGAAGGCCTTTAAATCGGTTGTCTTTGTCTCTAGACGGGGATAGAAGACAGCATGGCGGGATTGGGAGTTGAAGAAGAGATATTGCAGGCCAAGAAGGTGGAGGGACTGGGAGCGGGAAAGCAGGAGACTACGAGAGAAGGGATTGGCGGGAGGACTATGGAGGTCAGGGAGGGTGGAAGGACAGTGGCGCTCCTTGTTATGGCAGAAGGTAAGAGTTGGGGAAGAGGATAAAGTTAGGGTTAATCAATTATTAGGTCCCTAAAATTGTTTGTTTGTGCCAATTCTACCTTAAGATTTATTATTCTTCTAATTTTGTCACTTATTGTCATAAAAGAGGATGCCACGTAGGCAATTTCCGTCTGAACTAACGGTTAAACTGATGGTAGGGACCAAAATAGGACACGCAAGTTGAGTTTGGGAACTTTAATAATCACTTTTAGAGTTGAGAAACCACATTAGGACAATTCTTAAAGTTAGGGGACTAAATTTGTATTTTACCCTTAAGATTTACTATGGTGATTTTACAAATATATATATATATATATATATATATATAATTTTAGTAATATATTTTACATTGGTAACCAAGAAGTTTAATGCTTCATTATTGCTTAGGAAAAAAAAAAACATGCTTCGTGTATACAATAGTACTTTTACAAATTTGTCTTCTCCAAAAATTAATTTTATACCCGTCCCATGAACAGAAATTTTTCAAAATATAAATATTTATTAAATAAAAAATAAAAAATATATTGCATTAGATTAGTTAATTGAATGCACAAAAATAATATTGCATCATGTTTTAGTAAAACATTTTAGGACTCCTCATTGTTGTATTAGTTTTATTTTTGCTATCCAACCATTTGTGGTTAATTAAGTTAAAATAATTAAAATAAGTTTGAATTTTGAAACCTACCATATTTACCTTAGTCTATTTACACTTTTTGAAATGAACTTTCAATCATAATTTAATTTATATTGTAAAACCTTATTTTGATAGAACCAAAATGCTAGCAAAGTAGTTTGCTAATTAAACAAAA
>KK903517.1:0-16064 GCA_000696445.1 Aquilaria agallochum | reverse complement strand
ATATAAATATTTATTAAATAAAAAATAAAAAATAAAAAATATATTGCATTAGATTAGTTAATTGATGGCACAAAAATAATATTGCATCATGTTTTAGTAAAACATTTTAGGACTCCTCATTGTTGTATTAGTTTTATTTTTGCTATCCAACCATTTGTGGTTAATTAAGTTAAAATAATTAAAATAAGTTTGAATTTTGAAACCTACCATATTTACCTTAGTCTATTTACACTTTTTGAAATGAACTTTCAATCATAATTTAATTTATATTGTAAAACCTTATTTTGATAGAACCAAAATGCTAGCGAAGTAGTTTGCTAATTAAACAAAAATTTAAGTTATCATTTTCCCACCCTTTAAATAGAAAAACAATCTTTCCCCTAGCTGTTATTGAGATAAAGTATAAAAAAGAGGGTGGGTTTCAAACTTAAACGATAGAAGTTGAGATAATACGAAACCATAAAAAAAAATTTAATAAACATTAGAAATTTATATGAACTTTTAAAATAAATCAAATGGTGAAGGACAAGCAGAAAGTTAACACAAAATGTTCCTCTTATGTCTGTATAACTAGGAAAATGATCAAATGTTTACAATAAACAACTATCAAATGTTATAGAATGAAATAAACAGAAATTTTAGACACTTCAATATGTTTGGAAAATAATGTTTTCAGGTGATTTTTAATATAACATATTGATTTGACTCAAAAAAAGAAATAAAATTTTATTATAAAGAAGAGATTTTTATTCCAAGATCCAAAGTTCAAAAATTTTCCAGATTTTAATTTGTATTAATTATTTGAAATATAATTTCAAATTATTTTAAAATGTAGTCTAACTGGTTAAAATTAACAATTTTAGGCAGGTGTTAAGGTACATAAATGATATCAGTTTCTTAATTTTTCTTCTTTTTTTGATAGATAGCATCCGTGGATTTCATCAATTCAAAAGATCAAAGGCTACAATGGCCACGATATGATCTAGAATATTATCTTTCCAGAGGGAAAAATCATAACAAGAGAGGCCCAGATGAGCGAGATGATAAGCAATTGAATTGGCTTCACAGAAAGAATGCAAAACTTGCAAGCTTGCCAATTTGGGCAACCGACATCTGATCTCCATAATGCAAGTAAAAGTTTCCGATTCGCCTGCCACATTAGAGACAATTTTTTGCTCCACCTCTTTCGCATCCGACTCCACAAGGAGCCTAGTCAAGCCGAAATCTCCATCAAGCTTCAAGCCCTCTAGGCACGCCAGGCTCTCCCCATTGAATGCATTGTCCAATCCGAACTTCTTAGCCACCAATGCTACAACCACCTTGCTGTGGTGGTTCCGAATGACCACCCCTACACCCAACCATCCATCCCCGCCCTAAGCCACATATTAATTAATTTTAAACCATTCGGCAGTGGACAAGTTCAACAAGTCTGAGACCGGTCAGGAGCCACACATACTATGCAACAGCTTCATATCGTTCATTTGCTCTTGACTTCGCCAGCTTATCATTTTGACGGACTAAATTGTACCCCAATGGACTTTTTCATTTTGATGCTACCAAAGGACACATGTTGACACTAAGAAATTCATCATCTTCTTCGCATCCACCAAAGGCAGCAACTGGGTTAACTAGTCCAACATCGATTGCCACTAAGTTCCATTTCAAAGAATAGTCACCTCACCTCCCATAGTGACCAAGAAAGCAGACAACCTTTGAGTGATAGTTGATGGGATCACTTAGGCTAAGCCCAGTAACTTGTGGTGAATGGAGATCATATTCAAAAAGATAATGTCAGAGCTCCAGGATGTTTTGTTGGGACAAACCCTCCGACAGTCAAGCCAGTTTTTGGCGAGTGAAGAAATGACAGAATGTCTAGTGGAAATCTCGTACTTCAGGATTGGAGAATGAGACATGTTTATTTAGCTAAAGGAAGGTCTGAGAGGAACGCTTTTAGAAGGAAATCTTCTAGTCGATCTATAATTTAGGGATTCGTTCATTTTTGGGTGGATTATCGCTTTTGATCTACTTATTGTAGGTTTGTTCATTGTAGGCCTAACATTGGGCCTATGCCCTACCAATAACCCCCCCTCTTTAACAAAATGTGGCTAGGGCCCTGCATTTTCTGTGTTAAGCTGAAATGCTGTCGTATTTCTTAGAACACATATTTCTGTCTAATCCTTTTTATGATGGGGTATGACCCCTATCCTCTTTCGCATTTGCTCTCTCACCTTGTAAAGTTTCATTTCAAAAGGTGGGTATGACATCCCTGCCAATAACTTCTTGAATAAGGCATTTAAACGTTGCCATTTTCAGAGTAATGTACAACTCCTTTCTTAGGTGCTAGATTTGGATGATGAGCTCACTTGCTATCCAAACATGGTACATTTCTTCAGTCTTGACTACTATTTCAATCATCCACTAAGGGGTGATGCATATAGCCAATCACCATACTGATTTTTTGCTTGGCCTCGTGGTTTCTCTTTACCCTGTAAACTTTATCTATATGGCCCAATCGTCCACAGGCAAAACAAAATTATTAAAGGTGCTCATAAGAGCACTGAACAAAAGACTCCTTCCCTGATTTAGGATGCCATATAAAACCATTGGGAAAACATTTATGAATTTTTAGCACCTCAAGGAATCTCCAAAAATGGCTACTCACCTTGTCGTCCTTTCCTTCGTCCACCTCGAAAACTGAACCAATTCATTCCCCAATCTTTCTGGCCACATTGGCATGCATAAAACTCAATGGTAGATTATAGGTCAAACATAGAGCACTACCATATTAAGTTCAACATTTTGCGGGATTTGCAACTCCAATTAGTTCTTTAAGAAGCAAGACATGTTTGTCAAACATCCATAGGAATCCTTCCAATAACCATGTGATATACCCTTTGGAAGAAAGTGTAAAAGAAAATCAATTGTCATCCAGTACCTCTTCATCAGACCTTTACATTGGCCTCTACAATGACTTTATAGTTTTGATCAAAGCCTTATTATTGAAAGGCAGCATTGTCCACAAAAATCCAATGATAAAAAACTTCTTTGTTTCATCACCCAACAATGACTCCTCATCAAACCCTAAATCCTCTTGTTCTCCTTTCGTCAAGCTAATATTCTTCCAAGATTCCTGTGATTCCTTCATACACACATTATTGGCCACAAGATTCCTGTAATGCCTGGACCCACCAGATAGGCTTAATCCATTCACACAGAAGCAAACAATGCACTACTGACTCACTACAATCACAAAAGGGGCACTGTGAGATTTTGGTCAACTGTCTCTTCAATCTATTTGCATTAGTAGCAAGGCAGTTTTAACAAGCCCACCACATAAATTCTCTATTATAGGAGGCCTTTTAGGCTTCCACAGATGTTTTAACAGTCTTGAGTCAATAAAGTGAGATAAAGATGCATGACCTGAGGTAGTTGCCTTTTTTTGAAAATTGTATCTAGAGTGCACAGTTAAATTCTAGATTTTTCAAAAGCCCAAATCATTTTACAAACTCCATTGTAGATATTCATAGGAATTTGCTTAATGGCCATAGTAGTTTGGTTAAAAAGTAATTGATGGATATCATGAAGATCCTAGGTAGAAGCATCTAAATTTAACAACTCACACACCTTCATGTTGCTTATATCATGGGGAATTTCAACAATGGGGCAAAGCCTTTTAGGAACATTTAGAAGCTAAGAATCTAACCAGTCTTGGCTATGTGTCCATCTCCAATTTGCCAATAATAGCATTAGTTAATAATATTTCTACCTTTTAGAGCACTAGGCCATCCCTAAGAGGCACGAAAACCTTTTTCGGCTTCCATAAAAGTAGAGTTAGGGAAATAAAGGCCTTTCAGAATTTGAACCCAAAACATGGACGGATTCTAAAGAATTCTCCAAGCTAGCTCGGCCAACAAGGCATTATTAAACTCTCCAAGGTCTTTAAACCTGAGATGCCCCATACCCTTAGCTCTTGCCAGAATTTCCTAACCCTCCATTTGCACTTTATTACCATACTTAGAAAACCCCCACTAGAAATTAGTAGCTAAGGCATTAATTTTCCTACAAAAACCAGAGCGGAACTTGAAAGAAGCTATGAAGTATGTGGGAATAGAAAAATCAACATTTTTAATCAAGTACTCTTTGCCTGCATATGAGAGATGTTGACTTTTCCAGCTTTGGAGCTTCCAGGCAATCTTATCTCTCACATACCCCAAAGTCTTAGTTTTAGATTTCCCCCATATAATGGGTAAAGCTAAGCACTTTCCTAGGGTAAGAGTTTCAGACACGTAGAGAATATCACAGGAAACATTCTAAATAACCTCAAGGGTCTTAGGACTAAAAATCACACAAAATTTATCCATATTTACATATTAACCTGAAGCCTAACAATACTTGCTGAGAATATGATTAAACTTCACACAATTGGTAGTAATGACTATGAGGAAAAACAAAGAGACATCAGCAAACAAAAGATATGATAGACTAAGGTAGTGCTTAATAAATTTGATTCCTTCTAAGGCTTTGATGTTTATGGCATAAGAGAACATGGCAAATAAGGCTTTAGTAACAAAAATAAACATATAAGGGGATATAGGGTCCCCTTGCCTGAGGCCTCTAAAAGGGTAAAAGGTTTCAGACTTATTCTCATTCATAACCAATCTACAAGTAACAGAAGTAACCAACTTCATGACCTAATTCACCCAACAATTGCTAAAACTTATCTACTAAATTATAGAAGATAAAAAGCCCTACTCAACTCTATCATAGGTTTTAATCATGTCCAATTTTATAGCCATCTCATAACTATGCCCTGATTTCTTATGTTTAAAGTGATGAAACACTTCATGAGCGACTATTATATTATCCTGAATCACCCTACCCTGAACAAAAGCATTTCAAAATGGGGAGATAATAGAATTAAGGAATGGTATAATCTTATTGGCTAGAATTTTGGAAATAATCTTGTAACAAAAGTTACAAAAACTGATAAGCCTAAACTGAGACACTACTTCAAGGGAATTGACTTTGGGAATTAAAACAATCAAAGTATGATTCAAAGAATGCTTGAAAGTACTTTGGACAAAGAAATCTTTAACAACTCAAACAATGGTTTCCCCTACCATATCCCAGAATTCTTGATAAATAAATGATAAATTAAAAGCATTTATTCATTAATTAAAAAAAATTATCTACTAATTTTTTTTTATTTTTTTGTCAACAACAAGAAAGATTTTATTAAAAGTGGAAAGCACAAGAATTATCTTAGAGACAAAGATGATGAAATGCAAAGAATCCAGGCACAAAAACCAAACTCCTAAAGAAGAACAACCCAAGAAACCCATTATCCTCGAACATTCCTCCAGCAAACATATAAGAATTTAATTTAAGCACACAAAAAGAAAAAGCTACTGATATGTGCTTAATTATACATATTTTTACCATGCTTTTCCTTGGCATTTGCTTGTCTTTTAAGTAATTTGTTTTTATATAAATTAGTTCTTAATTACTTCATATTTTGTTTTCAAGTCATATTTCAGCTCGTGCACATTAGGAAGGATATTAATGAAGATTGGAACTAGAATTTGAAGCTTTGACAGATTTCTAAGCTTACACGGTTAGGGTCATGACCATGTCTGAGGCCATGTTCCCTCTTTGTACTTTGTTTGTGAATTTTTCAGTCTAGAAACCTGACACAAATCAGGTCATGGCTGTATCTGTTTGCAATTAGCTATTTTTCAAAAGTTTATTCAATTTTCAAGGAGTTCACATGTGGAAAACAAATTAGAGCATAGTTTTGGCTCAGGGTTTATAGCAAAAGGCTTGAAAGAAGGTATTTTGGATGATTAACATCATTTGATTACCATTAGAGCAGATAGGGGTGATCACTATTTGGGTGAAACTGATAAAACTAAAAAATTGAATTACTTTGAAATTTTGGTTTGCTGAATTCAGTTTTTCAGTTTGGTTTTGGTTGAAATTGAACAAGGTGAAAATTATTTTCGATTTTGATTAAGGTAGCCGGTTATTTCGGTAATCAAACAAACCAAATTTTTATTTTTTATATAGAATAATTTAACACATTTATAAGGACTAGGGGCTGGCTAGAAGGTAAATAGAAGGTTGATGGCTTTATTAGGATTTGGCCATCTTAATGATAGTCATCCACTCACCCACCATTGACGGAACTCATAAGGTGGCGTTTTCTTCAGTGGTGGAGGAGGCCATGGTGAGGGGCATCCAAATGATCATTGCTGGCGCCGAGCATTAGGATGACTTGGGCTTTTCTTACCATTGGCCTTGATCTTTTCTCACTTCCGATTCCTGCTCATTTTCCTATAATATAAGACATCTTGATCTAGAAATTGAGCCAAAAGGTTAAAAATATAAGTAGGATATGATGAAGGTCTCAAATAGCTCATGCATGGAACCTTGAATTAGAAAGAATTCACCACCGAATGCTAGCCAAAGAGGAGAAGAGGGGTCCAACGCAAAGGAGAAGAGTGAATAGGCCAAAATGCCTTAAACCCATACTTAGATCCTCTCTTTATCATTAAATGGTTAACAAAGGTACCCATGTCCTTAGTTTTACATTTTTATCACTAAGTTAGAGCTCACAAATAATATTTTGATTATTTCGATGTCAAACCGAACCGAACTGATTTCAGTTTCATCCTTAAGTTTGGTTTTTTCAATTTGTTATAATAAAATACTGAAAATCGAATCAACTAAAACTTTTAGTTTGGTTTGAACCGAATTAACCGAATAATGACCCTATTCTTATAACTATTTTGGTTTAGTCAAATATAGTTTATTGTGATCTACCTATATGTTCTTCATGTTTTTGGATTAATAGTAGCTAACCAATTAATCTAATATTTGATTCCAAGCATGTTAAACTAACCGATCATATGTTTGATTTGATCAATGAATAGGTAGAAGGGACCTCTGGACTAGCGTTAAACTCAATAATGAGATTTACAAAGTGTTAATGCCTTTCTGGCAATTTCAGTTAGGAAAAGATTTTGATTGATTAACCAGAGGATAAGGTCTGGCACTGCATAATTGGTGTCACACCTATGAATACTCCCATGGCAGCAACACGCAACATGTGACACCCCAGTTAGTTTTAAATTGAGAAATTTTACATCGTAATAGCCTAAAATGGTCAACGACACACCCATGATGGTCACCATGTTGCCAACAAGGTTTTAGTCATAAGTGTGCCAATATTTAAAAACTAATTTTTTATGATTTTTCAAAATTTTAGGTTTAGGAGAGTGAAACACAATTTGAGTCACACCTATAACTAAGCCAGTGTATGGATCCTACTAAAAATTCCAGAGCAGGGTACTCAATTCTTGTCATGCTTGTGACATGAGAATGTGTTAACCTAGCATGGTTCACGTCATGGTCATGACGTTGTCCATGTAAGCCCTTTCTTTTTAGAAATTTTTTAGTTCTAGGCCCGAAACATGCCAAATGCCATGCCCATGTTTGGAAGCATGTTTATGCCTAGTTTCAGTGACACGGTCCAGGTCATGCTAGTGACTAGGACCGTGTCTCATACCTCTATTTCTTCTTCCATACACCTTCAAACTTCAACGTTAGCCTTCATTCTTCCTAGGCATAGTTTCCGCTCACCGGAGATGTTTGCTCTAATTTCCTTGCTTTTCATCACTCTCTCCACTTTTTCTCTCTACAGGTATCCCTTTCTCTCTCTAAATTTATTTTGGTTTCTTGAGTAAATTGGTTGATTTCTCAAGATAGGCATATGTTGAATGTTGTTCATAGACATAATCTTGTTAGGTTTGAGCATGATCTTACTTTGTTCACTTGGATTTGGTGGATTATGGAAGTTGGCTATTGTTGGTGGAAGTTGGAAATACTTGAACATGTAAAGTTAAGTAGAGATAATTTTCCTATGATAATTGGTTTGGTTATGGAGTTTTGGTTTTGTGCATTGGGTACTAATAACTTGTAGAGAATTTTGACATGTTAAAGTATAGGAATCGTTTGGATATTGTGGCTATCCTGACTTGGTAGGTATGGTTTTGTTTATATGACTATGGTTCATGTGGATTGGCAGTAAGAAAAGAGCCTTATGTTGAACAGAGCTGGTTCAGATTCCTTAATTTCTGGAAATTCATGCTTTGTTAGTAAGCCTGATTACCTTACTTGACTAGTTTGAATTAGAATGCAGGTTGCAAGATTTTTGGAGTAGTAATCCATATAGACGCTTCTGAATATCGTAGATAGGGATTGGAATGTATTCACTGTGTAAACATATTGCTACTGGGTATTTTTTTTTTTCCACTTTTAATTCCATAAAGGTGTAAATGGCTTGCAATGAGGTGGAAAGATGAGCCCTTACGGGAACTCAATTGGGATCCTACCTGTTTTACATCTGTGGAAGCCTTCTATGTCCATGAGGTTACATATGATCAGCAAACTACCCATAAGCTTAGTTTTGACTTTGCAAGCATGAACGGCCAACTCATTATGGCCACCATTAAGCACCAGTTATGACAGAGGCTTTGTAAACCCCAGAGTGTTGCATCCATGACATTGGTCTGGGAATTTTATGCTAATGCGTATGTTGTCAACCACTTTTCAGCACCATGTATTAATGTGAGGCTCTAGGGCAATGAGTGATGGTCTATATATACTAGCAAAATGTGTACTTTGGTGTTTAGAACACTTATGGCCCTTGCCTTCTAGTTTCACTTGAACAGCTATCCATTACACTCTATTCAAGGCCAATTGAGTGAAGCACCCAACCCAGAATGCCAACTACCTTCCTGGTAACCCAAATGATCTATGATCATTAGGCATGGCTTGCATTCATGAATGCAAGTTTGCTTCCAACCATACCTATGGCAGATGTCACAATGGAGAAGGAAAAAATTCTCTTTGCACATACTACCTATGGGCCAATCGATGTGGGAAACTTTAATTGGAAAAGTATTTAAGCAGACTTTAAAGAATATATCCTCAACTTGGTGTTCCTAGAGTTCTTAATGGGTTGTGAGGCATCCACTCTCTTATCGGGGTACTATAAGACCCACCATACTCATATTTAGAGTGAGGCCTTCCAAGATCTAATGGCTCCTCATTAAACCATTATAATGTGGAAGCTCATTTTATGACTTGCATTACCATTTCATTGCTCAGTGGTTCAATAAAACTTGCACATGCTCTTAAGCTTTCCAGTTTAATTCTAACAATAATCAAGCATGAGGTAGCTTCAGTATGGTTGGCTAGAACCTAAAAACAATATTAAAATAGTACCAAAGCATAAAACATATATTTCCTTTAACCACATTTAAGTAACTATCCCTCCCACATGTCTTATACTTTGTGGACTAGTATATAGAAGTTTCTTTATTCAACTAGATACAATGTTACTAGAGGCATCCACTTTTCAAGGCATACAAGACCTTAATTGCATGAGCATCCTAGTACAAGATCCATACTATAGGCTTATACCATGTGTCTTTTAGTACCATAGTGCCTATGGTGTCTAACACCTTTTAGTGCCTTTATGTCCAATGTCTACTACTTTGACCCTACTGAGCAAACACCATTGCGGGTGCTAGGCTCCATATCCACATTACCTATACAAAATTGTAATGGGTGAGTATTCCATGAATACTCAGTAAGGTTTTACATACCTGCAAACAAACACCATAGGACTCAATGTATAAAATGTATACATAGTTATAACATAGGATCTATTCACTTTTTAGAGCATGCCAGCAGTGATCATCCTATGTTAGAGGTCCCCGTAGCCAACCTCCCTCCTAGATGGGGAGCTCTGAACCACTAGGCCTTAAATTTATGATTACCACATTCAAGGGTCATATTAGAATACTTTGCCTCTAATTTCCTTCCAAGTCTTATTTATAAAAGAACCAAAGGTCTTCATCCTCATCAGAAAGGCATGCCAAGTTCTTATTCTCTTTATAATTACTGGCTTATAGCCAATATATTATTGGACTTGTTGGTATTCCACTAGCATGCAATTTACTTTTCCCTTTTATGTGCAAGAGTAAGTATATTGGCAAGCCAATTTGTGTCAGATATGGTGTAGTGCCCCCCTTAGGAATCCCTGACCCACTTAGGGCACCCTCGACTCCATGAGTTTTCCTGAGGATCCCTTAGGTCTCCCAAGGTCTTTAGGTTACTTAAAACCCTTTCTCTACACAATTGCTATTCGTGTGAATTTATGTACTATTTATCTATTAAAAGGTTATTTTTGTACAAAACATCAAGCTAACATGCTTGCCGGGCCAAACCAATGGGCATTTATGCTTGGACCTGTATTCAAACCACATGAAAGGCTAGGTGAGCGAAATTTGAGCTTAACCATATTTGATTGATCAAGTCATGCTTGAGTTTGATTGAAGCCTAGTTGATTCAGACTTACCCACATCATATCTCTAAAGTGGCCACATTCTTTATGTGTTGAATGACCGCTTATGTTTTCGGCTTTTCCACCAATGGATAACCCAATTGTTTGGCCCATTTTTAAAATGAATTGGGTGATTTGGGCCACTTTTAAAATGATTTGGATTGAGTTGACTTAAATTAAGTCTTTTGAGATTTTTTTTCTTTTTATAGTAAGAGGAGAAATCTTTTCAGTACTATTAGGTGATTAGTTTAATAGAGTGGGCATTTGACCCACTTTTAAAACATTAGGGATATATGTGAGCTAAAGAAAAAACAATGGAGGATTTGGGCTCATTCATGAGAAAAAAGAGTAGTTTTTTTTCGCTATTTTTGCCTAGGACAAATTATACTCATTGAATAATTTTAATGATAAGGAAAATTCTGCCATAGTGTTGGTTGATTTTTCATTTTTGTACTTAGAATCAGTTATACAATATTACAAGATGTAGAGATGCATCTATATATTATAGGGATGAGGTGCCTACCATGCATTTGGAACCTTGAAAGACGAACAAAGTAGTACTGAAGACATTTGTGGGATTGGGGAAAGGGGGGGAAGGGGATTTGAACCCAGGTTGGTTCGGTGCTCTTTGTGCATCTTTGCCACTATGCCAGGCTACACGGGACTGTTGATTGATCTTTGAACAGGCCTAATTAGGTTCCAATTTTGATTCTTTTAACTTGAATTGAATAAATTATGATTAAAAATATACCTAAAAGTTTAACATTTTAAATTGATTTGTCTTAATTAAATGTTATTAGGCAACAATTAATGTGATAAACAATGGGGGCTTTTACTCTCTACACATGGCCGAACAAAATTCATTCTTCTTTGATAATGATTCATATCAAGGGTGTCCATATTACCATATATATTTTAGTCCTTTAGCTTTTATTTTTTGTTCTAATAGTTAGAGTAACTTATTGTCATAATTATTTGGTCAAAATTATTTTCATAACCTTAATTTCATTGAAATTATAGCAATGTCACTCACTCGAGACAAAATTACCATTTTGTTTTTTTTGCACTTTGGTGCAATTTCACATGCAGGAAATCAATATAACCTTACTTAACTTGATTTTCTTACTTTAATAAGATACTAATTTAAGGTATTTAAATAAAAACACTTTAATTAAACATACATACCCAATCAAAGTAGGTTTGTTGACTAGGAGAGCTATCATAGATCATCTTTTAGCTCTTCCTCCAGCTATTCGCCAACAAAAACCGTCAATAGGACTCGTCAACCTTATGGAGTTTCTCCACCAAGATTGACCCTTTTTCATCTATGTTGTATGCCGAGAATGCCTACCGCAGATTTGCCAACACATAGTAGAAGTTAAAGCTTTTCATGTCAATTGTATGAATTCCTTCAAATTTATGTACTTGTGGCTATCTGAGTCCACCTTCCATATTAGTTTCCCTAAATCCTCCTCTATCATCTCATGGCCGAGAAAATTAATGTAAATCCTATTTTTACAAACCCAATGTGAAGTGAAGTATAACTGGTGACAAAAACCCAAGACCCACAGACAAATGGACTAAAGATGGGTCATCAACTGATTTAGACCAACTTGGCTCACTCCACCTAAGCTTGGGTCAAACGAAGAAACACCAGTATTTGTTTTGCTTCAAGTTGGGTTGGGCCTATGTCGAGCCAAAGTCTGAGTTTGGCTAAGTTTGCCTAAATGTAATTACAATTCATATTTTTTAAAAGTAACATAAATCATAAATTGTATAATTCATTTTTAACTTTTTCGGCAGGATAACAAAACTTTGATTGCACATTTTTTGTTATTCATGTGTATTTATGTGCTATTTATTTATTAAATTTTTTTTATCCAAAACATCAAGCTGACATGCCTGTTGGGCCAAACCAATGGGCATTCATGCTTGGAACTGTATTCGAACCACTTGAAAGGCTAGCTGAGCGGAATTTGAAGTATACCATGTTTGAAAAATTGGGTCGTGCTCAAGTTTAACTGAGTCCTAGCCGATTCAAACTTACCCACATCATATCTCTAAAGTGGCCATATTCTTCATGTGTTGAATGATGACTTATGTTTTGGGCTTCCCAATTGTTTGGCCTATTTTTAAAATGAATTGGGTGATTTGACTCACTTTTAAAATGATTTGAATTAAGTTGACTTAAGTTAAATTTTTTAGAATTTCTTTTCTTTTATATTAAGCGGAGAAATCTTTTGAGTACTATTAGGTGATTAGTTTAATG
Organism: Aquilaria agallochum; assembly: GCA_000696445.1. Taxonomy (NCBI): domain Eukaryota; kingdom Viridiplantae; phylum Streptophyta; class Magnoliopsida; order Malvales; family Thymelaeaceae; genus Aquilaria; species Aquilaria agallochum. Next base: position 3,384 of record KK903517.1, on the reverse strand, counting down.
GAGTGGGCATTTGACCACTTTTAGAACATTAGTGGTATATATGAGCTAAAGAAAAAATAGTGGCTGATTTAGGCTCGTTCATGAAAAAGAATTTTTTTTTTTTTTGCAATTTTTGCCTAGGAAAAATTATACTCATTGAATAAGGCCTAAATCCACAATTCACCCCCCAACTTTGTTGACTCAGACACTTAACCCATTCAACTATGACTCGGGGCAACTTAGCCCCCAAACTTTGTAAATTGGGACACATAACCCCTTCCATCCGATGGAAATGTTCTTTTTGGTTTCCAAGGGACTTATATGACAATAACATTAAACAAGGTGACCGAACTTGGCATTTTAGCATATTATTGTTTGAGATGATATCTTCCTCCGCAGCTTCACATGTAGGAGATTAGAGAGTGTCTTGGGAAATTGGGAGCATCCACAGCATGCTAATTAAAATTGCAGAAGAAGATGAACTATAAAATAGTAATTGCTAAAATGCCAAATTCAACCTCCTTGTTCAATGTCATTGTCATTTAATCCACTAAAAAATGAAAAAGAATATTTTCATCAGTTAAAGGGATTATGTGTCACAGTTTACAAAGTTTGGGGATTGAGTTGCCCTGAGTTATAGTTGAAAGGATTAAGTGTCTGAGTTAGCAAAGTTGGAGGCTGAATTGTGGATTTAGGCCATTGAATAATTTTAACAATAAGGAAAATTTCCCGTAGTGCTGGTTAATCTTTGAGCATGTCTAATTAGTTTATAATTTTGGTTGTTTTGACTTGAATTGAATATATTATGATTAAAAATCTAACTAAAATTTTAACATGTTAAATTTAGTTGTCTTAATCAGTTAAATGTTACTCCCTTAGTCCCAGAACCTTTGCACCATTTGCCTTTGCATGCAGACCATGAATATTGACTGTTTCACGTTCCTTTCCACGATTGCCCTACCTTATCTTCTCGGTCTCTTCGCTTCAATCCCACTCTTGTTAGTCTTCTTCTCCATCCTTGCCTTGCCTCTACCATCAATCGTGCCTCTAACCGTGCTCGACCTCCATTGTCGAACACGCATCAGTTGTCAATCGCACCTCCATCTTCGGTCAGCCTTCGTCATCAATTGCACATTTGTCCTAGCTTGGCCTTCATCGTTGATCTACCTCTATCGTTGGTTGACGAACTCGATTGCCTTGTCTCCATTGTTGATCTGCTTCTATCATTGGAAGATGTACTCGGTCACCTTGCCTCCATCATCAATTCCCTCGTTTGTTGTCTGTCCATCCCTATTTTCCTCCCATCCGTCTGTTCTTTTCTCCTCTTCTCCATCATTTCTCTTCTCCTCAATCCCACCGATTACCTCCACCACTAATCGCCTCTGCCACTAATTGCCTTTGCCCACTTATTGCCTCCGCTACTAATCGCTTTTGCCGCTAATTGCCTTCGCCCATTGCTCCTTGCTTCCGCTGATCGGAATGAGAAGCATTGTGAAGGGTTAGCATGTTTGTCCATCTCAATTTTGGAGAGATGGAAATTAGGGCATAATTGTATTTTGGATAAATAAAACTTACTAAAAAGGAAAATGGTGCAAAGTTTTGGGACAATTCAAAAAAAAATGATGAAAAAGGTATGAGACCGAGGGAGTATTAGTCAACAATTAGAGTGAGAAACAATGGGGCTTTAATTCTTTATACATGGCCAAATAAAACTTGCTCTTCTTAAAAAATGATTCATATCAAGGGTGTCCATATTAGTATTAATTATAATGCTGGTAACTTATTTGTCCAGGATTAAATGTTGACATTACAGTTTCCTTAAAAAATACGTTAGTTGGCAATTCTTTCTCTTGGCCTAAGATGAATCACATATTTGCCCTTTTTACATAAAAAAATTTAATATACTACACATAAGATAACAAAAACCAATATGAAGTATATTTTCTAGGGCTAATTACGAATTGTTCCCAAAGGTTTAGGTGAAATTACAGTCTACACCTTCCTGTTGCTGGAATATACACTCTGTCACCACCTTTTTTTTATACTCTTCAGTAGTAACTTCTAAAATCTTAATGTAACTATATGGTAGTGATCTTTTACTACTTTATTTCTATGTGAATTTTTTTTACAATTAATTAGCATTAAAAAAATATAGTTTAATATTTACAAAGGGAAAAAAATTACTAAATAGATTAAAATTACTATAGAATGGCTACTACATAGTGTAAATTATGATTTCAAAATAGGGATGGAAATGATCCAAGTCTAATAGAACAATTCAAGCTTGAGATTGATTTTTTTGTTATAAAGCTAAGCCTAACAAGTCTCAACTGAGTTTTGAGTTACATTTTAAGTTTAAACTCTTAACAGGCTAAGTTTTGAGCCTGATCATGTTTGGCTCAAACTTTTATTGAGCCCAATAGTTTTTAACATAAAAATGATATTAATTTTATTTTTAATATACTTAAATCATAAAATTTTAATTTGTATTATTTAAATTAAGCTTCAATCAGCTCGAACCTCAAATCAAGTTTCAAACTTATGGAACCAAAGAACCAAGCGCTAATCTTTTCAAGCCTACTCACATGGCTCTTGTGGAATTCCTATGATTGATGACAAGTCTTATCACTAGGTAGGAGTGGAAACGAGTCAAGCTGCGTATCAAATAGTTTGGGCTCGAGCTCAGTTTTTTTGTTCTTGAGCTGACCCTAACGAGCCTCGAGCTGAGCTTTGAGCAATGTAGTGTTCTGCTCGAATCCTTATTAAGCCTAACGAGCCTGGTAAGAAAACTAATATAATATAATTGATCTAACCCTAATTTCCTAAAATTTCTACACCTAATTGTATATGTCGTTCATTCTCTTCCCAGAACACCAAGATCCAAACTTCCCTCGCTTCAGAGCAATAGCAATCAATAGATCCCAGCCTAAAGTTACACCCACCACTGTCATTCCCATCAGCTGGCAGCTTCCTTCATGACACCGACCACCCACCCATACACACTACTGTCATGCAACCCGCCATTTCTTTGTCTCATCGTCAATTGGTTTGTGATTGCCAAACTTTTTTAGAACACCTAATGATCACCTTGTGATCACCAAGCAATTGAATAACCTTCATTCATCACCTCATTGTCAAACATCCAAAGCTTCATTCGAGCTTCAATTTCGATAGCGACAACCATCAAAGCCAGGTAAAAGCTTTAAAACTCAATCCAAAACAGAGACTATTGGATCTCTTATGATGTTCCTCAGAATGAGGTTGATTCGAGCCACCGAGCTGAAATCGAACTTTTTGAGTCAAGCTTCGAGCCGAGCCAATTCTTAACGAGCCGAGCTTTGAGCCTAGAAGTGTTCGGGCTCGGCTCGGCTCGTTTCCACCTCTATCACGAGGTGAGTCGCCTTT
>KK903516.1:0-35943 GCA_000696445.1 Aquilaria agallochum | reverse complement strand
ATACCACCTTGGACGATCCCATAATGCACCATTACATCAATAATAGAAACCTCGAGTTACATTTGAGGGGAGTAAGGTGAGAAGAGAATCTACAATGAGAGTGATAAGAAAAGGCACGACTCGTAGGCCGTATTTACAAGTACAACCAATCAAGGGCTATAAACATGCACCATGCTTCAAACACCAATCAGCATATCATGTCAAATCTCATTCAAGAAAGATGCATGCCAATTTTTGCGTGTTGATTAACCAGTTTTTATTTATGTGGCACTTCGCATACGGCGGTCCCGCTAGTCGGTCAGCGAGCGGTGGTTCCGCTGACCAATCAGCGGACGGGGTCAAAGGGAGCCGCCCTTGCGGGGGGCGTGGGGGGCAGCGCCCCCCGGCGCAAAAAATTGTCTTACAATTGCTTAGCCCGAAATCTTCTATTTCGAGCAAGTAGGCACTTGAGACTCCTCCATTCGACCCACCAAAAATACCTTACTTTCGGTGCCCGAACAGGCCGAATCCGAACCAAGCTAGGGTTTTTCGCAACTATTGTAAGAATTCTAATCCATATAGGTATCTTATACTTATCAATTTCGGGTTAATCTCATTAACCAATTTTTTTCGTTTCTTCATATATCTCATATGTTCATTATGAATTCCAGTTTCATGCATCATGAATCAATCTAATTAATCATGGCCGAAAACCAATCGAACACATAGCATCATGCGATTAAAGACTTAATCCCGATTTAGGGTTTCACCAGTAGCTCTTATACCACTGTTGGGTTTCGGGAGCCAAACAGCGCAGCGGAATTTAACCAAAACCCTCCAGGATCCAAGTGAAACGGGGTAAACCGGGTGTTCGAAAATTTTCATAACTAATTTTCGGTTGAGATCTCTTACTCAACTGTAGACTCGAATCACTAAACCTGAACAGTTGACATGTTCAGGCTCTCTATGGTATCCACACGAGCCTCTCGGGATCACCACGCTTCCACCGCGTCCCGGCAGATGCATTTCTCTTGCACTCGCAGTGCTAGCTTGCGTCCTCCAAGGAATTACAAGAGAAGAGTGTGGCTGTCCTTTTGGAGGCTAGGGCAAGGAGGCCTGCGAATTCCTCACTTAAAAGTTGTATTTATAGTGAGACTCAACTTCTAGGCCTAATGGGTTTCAAAGCCCTAATCGAATTAGGATTTAATTTCGAGCTTATTAATGGCTCAACTCTTGGGCCCATTATTAATACGAAATTAAAGTGAAACCATAACACAAATAATTAGCCCATGCACTCTAATGATCCAAATAGCTCTATGTGTGCGACCCAATAGGTTCTTGCCATGTTGGCAATGATCATAAATGACATTTATGATCATAAGCAATGAGCGGTGTCTAGCAACACATCGTTGCCACCCAAGTGACAAGATTGTCGGTGAATCGACTAAACCTTTATGATCATCACCGATATATGCCAGTGTCCCTTTGTCCAAGATATCAAGACTAAGCACGAGACATGGAATGTGTCACTCTCGTATAGCCCAATCTTTGGTTTCTTGATTACCGAGTAGACCAACTTAAACTGATGACATTGATATCNAAGTATGTGACTCACATGTAGGGAACCTTGATGATCTTAGGTCGAAGGACTACATATACCATGATCACTATGAGAATCACTTATGACACTCATATAACGATCCATGTAGTGTTCTCATGGTGGGTCGGTCCAGTACACAAGTTCTCCAACTTGTACCCATATGTAGACTACATATCTCATATTAGTCTCCATATATGCTAGTCGTTATGTATTATTGCAACCCGCTCCACAATAATACTAGACTAGGGACGTTTAAGAATATCATTATTCTAGGGTTACGATTATGTTTGTTAAGTTACGCAGAAACAAAACAACAAACATAATTGTTGGATTAATGCCTTAATAAAATATCATGACTCAATGTGAAAAAATACAATCATCTCATGATTGGCTTTTGAGCACAACACTAACAAGTCTTACTCTCACAAATACTGACTTGGGCGTCGGAGGCTCCTTCCCCGGAAACACACTCCGAGGAGCTCCTAACGCTTGTTTTTCCTAGCATTTCAGATACTCCCCCACTGGAAGTCCTCTCTGTAGGCTATGATGCCATACAACGAGGATGCCACCGAGCATCAAGTTGATTAAACAAATCCTTAATCCTAGGGAGTGGATACTTGTTCTTGATGGTCATAGCATTTAGTTTTCTGTAATCAATACACAACCTTAATGATCCAATATTATTTTTCACAAAGAGAACTGGAGATCCCCATGCTGAAATACTTGGTCGTATGAACCCTTTTCAGGAAGTTCATCAAGTTGTTTGTCAAGCTCGATCATCTCTGTGATTGGCATTCTAGAAGCAGGTATGGATTTTGGTGTAGCTCCAGGTTGTAGTTTAAATCTCAAATTTAGTCTCTCTTGGAGAAGGAATACCTGGCAAGTATTTAGTAAAGACTTGTGGAAAGTTTGTCACTACAGGTATCCTACTAACCTTTTCTTCAATCTCAAAATCATTTAGCACATAGTATTTATCTTTAGAAAAAATAGGAATTTCATCCAATATTTCTAGCTCCATGCCACTCATTTCATACACTAATTCTTTAGAATTCACTAATACATGCACTTCATCACTAGGCAATGTGATTTCTCTTTTAGAACAATCAATCTTTATACCATGCATAGCCAATTAATTCATACCCAGAAAAATATCATATTTTGGAATGTTTTACACTAATAGATCAGTCACAATCTTAGTCTTTTCTACTATTAGCTCACAATTCTTAGCTAGTTCATTAGTGAAAATACATTGACTACCTGCTATTCTTATTAGTGATATATTAGGCATGAATTTAATAGGCAATTCCCTAGATTCAACTAACTTCCTAGCCACAATGGACACTAAGGCACCAGTATCAAACAATGCACTAACAGGCATACCATTTAAATCAATGTTACCTCTAAGTGCCCCTTGTTGGGATGTCTCCCCTTCATCAATCTAGAATACTCTTCCAGCTTTCTGCATTTGTAGCCTTGGTACTACTAGAACACCTCTTGGCTGAATATCTTTGGCAGCTGGCATATTAGGCCTATTATGCCCTTGTTCTTCATACCGTTTTTTTTTTATGAAAAGGCAGTCTTTGATGCAGTGATCCAAAGAACAAAATCTTAGACCTCGTTGTGTCTCAAAGTAACATGGCTTCGTGCCATGGAATTTCTTGCATCGAGGACACCTTGGGCTAACAAACTTATTCTTGGCCTTGCCATCCATACTTGGTTTTCCAACTTTGACAGTGTCCTTACCTTTCATTGGCATTTGTAGTCTTCAAGCTTGCTTGGTCTCTTGGTCCACTAGGAAACCATTTACTTTCATACTCTTCCTGTTCCACCAGTAGAGCCTTCTACACTACATCATGATATGTAGTGGCACTAAATGGTCTCACAGCTTTCCTGATATCTGGCCTCAAGCCTCGAACAAACCTTTTTGCTTTAAGTTCCTCCAATCCATGGTACTAGTGCATGCCTCACAAGTTGGTTAAACTTGTGTTCGTATTATAGAACACTAAGGTTGTCTTGCTGTAGTGCATTAAAGTTAGCTTGCTTTAAGTCTTTGATAGCATCACTTAAATACTAGTCTTAGAACATCCTAATAAATTCAGGCCATGTCATATCTAGCTCATGATTTGCCCTTCTTCATATCTGCGCAACATACTGTTCTTTAACACTTCTCCACCACATTTTGCAGTACCTACAATACTGTAGGTAGCGAGAAGTACTTTCTTGGTGCAGCTCAAATGCATCCTCTTAAACATCTTCTCAATGAATCTTAGCCATTCCTTAGCTTTCTCTGGTCTAGCTCTACCATCAAATTATAGAGGTCTTAGGCCTTGAAACCTCTCCAACAATCTGACATCATTAGAGCCATCGAAATCTTCAACTCTGTGTCTCCTAGGCCTAAGTGATTCTTCCGAGTTGACCTGGCCCTCCTTCTTCTTTGCCTCTCACTTAATCTCCCAGCTTTATTCCTCATGGAATGGTGTAAAATGAGTTGTTGGCCATGGATACTTGGCCCATCTCAGACCTGATTCTTCTACCTCTATGATGTCTTTTATCCTTATATTCTTTAAATCCTATATTGTCATTTCTTTAAGAAGGAACATTCAATTGGTAGTTCTTAGCAACTTCCTAGTTTTGCTCCTGTGGTAATGCCTATGCTACTTGGACTCCTTGTTGTTGAGCTTGCAATAGGCTTACTAATTTTTCATTTATCTAGGTCAAATTTCTTTGTAGTTTGACTCATACCTATGGTACGTTACTTTCAAGTGCTTGGTTTTCTACCTCCTAAACCTTTTGCTGCTCTTATACACACCTTCTGTTTCTATTGGCATGTCTTTGCTCAGTAGGAGGTCTTAGATGTCCCTCATCCCCCCCTCTTGTGGCTACCATTTTTCTGTTTCATGATCAACAAAAAGCACAATATACACTGTACATTAGGTACATGACACTAGCAGCTGACCTAATTAAGTTCTATGTATGTAACTATGTGCATGTATGATGGAACTATATACAACTCCACTTCAAACCATGCTCTGATACCAACTTGTGTTGCGACTCCGAGTACTTAAATACAATGATCATTTTTTTTAGAGCTTAGGTCCTAGGTAGTCCATGTCCTGTAGGCCAAGTAGAACATGAACACTATATTTACCAGAATGGCCTTCTTGGTCTTTACGCAAATATATGTATATTTGTCCAACCATCACTCATATATTCATATAAAATTTCATCTAGAAGTAATGATTACAATCAAATTCTTTATTCCTATCCAATATGGAATTTAATTAAAATCCCCAAATGCATGTACAATCATATGCACACTTGGTGCTATTGGTGCCCATTATTCATGTGTCCAAACTTTCATACCATATCCAAGGAAAATTCTACCCATGAGCTCTTTTGCCCTAAAGGTTTTAAACCCTTTCATAAACTTAAAAATTAATAAAAAAATGGGTTTGAGACATTAAATCCATCTAGGGTTGCCACTATGGATTTTACACTCAATCGGGTAAATTTGACCATATGAAAAATACCCACCAAGATCAGCCAAATTTGACATACCATAACTCTGGATAAAGGGCACCAAATGTAGTTATTCCAAATTCAAATTATTTATCTAGAAGTATTCTAAATGTGGTCAAAATTTCATAGCCAAACTCATCAATTACAGAAAGCTATAGCTATTGGAGGACAGGGTACTAAATTCGAGCAACTAGTGACCGTAATTCCCATACAAAATTTCTTAAAATTCATAAACTTCATTTCCAAGTACAAAACCAACATGGGTAGTTGCATAAATGTCTTAGACACATGATGAAAACATTCCCCTAGATTTTAAGTCATTACATAAGCATCGAACACCATACTCTTCAAAACAACCCATAAGAACCAATATGGACAGAATTACACACACACTTCAAACTACACTCCATTGATCCATATATCATTCACACAATGTACATACAACATACCAAACTCATTTAAATGCATTTATGCACTAGATACATGACATAACTTAGTTAATATGTACACTAAGCTTCTTGGAATACTTCAAAAGCACAAAGCACTCCAGAAACTTGAAGGGACTAGCTGCTGCGTAAGGTAGAAAGTACCAATACTAAAAATAGCTAATGTGCTCAAAAAATCATGAAACTTTCCAGTTTATGACTAAACATACTGAAGTTAATATAACATAAATTTTACAGAAAAATTCAAAATACATAAATTATTTTAAAGGCTCTCTTTCAGGTGCTCTTAAAATGGATAGATAGGGGGTAAGTTTCTTTAAATAAGTTAGTAAAGGATTGTCATTAAAATCTTGAATTCCCAGCCATAAACCTGAAATAGAAAGAAAAAAAACACAAAAACACAGCACATATACAAAAATATGGGCATCCAAATGCACCAACAAACAGAACACAATCAAATGCAATGTTGGCAGCAACACATCATTAGGGTTAGCCCATAAACAATCAAATAAACATTATGTAATCACTAGGGCAGCCCTCCTCAAGCTAATCCTTGGTCTTAGGAGGCTAATTGATCTTAGTTAGTCCTAAATTGGGCCCTAGAAACCCCTATAAACACTACCATGTTAATGCATGAAAATCAGTAACGTTGAAACCTTGTTCATGCACTCCCCTTTAACCCATATTTGGTTGCTTGAGCTTTTTGCTCTCTTCCAAGCATGATCTTAGCTTCATGGATGCTTGATAATCATCTAAGGATAGTAAAAAACCATGAAACATGAAGATAAAACCCTTACCTAAGCTTTGAAATCTGAAAATACCAAAGGAAGCTAAATACACCTGAAAATTAGGGTTTTTCTCTCTTTTGTTGAATCTGATTGCTTTCTTCTATGATTTCTTAGGAGATTGAGCTATGGTAGCTATGGAAGGTTATGGAGGAGCTAAGGGAGCAGTTCTGGCTAGTGAGGGCCGAAAATGGCTAAGGAAAGGCAAGAAATCAAGATATTTTCCTTGATTTAATTAGTTTAATCTTAACCCTCACTTAGGTCACACTAAGTATGCCTTAAGCAAAGAATTTTTGGCCAATATTTAGCCCACCATTTTCAACTTAGAAGCTAGAGATAAAAGGCTAGGATATTTCTCAAAATGGCCATCTTTGACTCCTATCAAAGATCATCCCATCCTTAAGTTATTTTTATGAACAATTGTAAACCTAGTTGTCCTAGGTTCTTGAATAATAGCCTCTATTTCCTTTATATAATTTATCCTAAAACCAATGCTTCCGTATCATTCAAATCCCTTTAAAAGCTCTCTTTTAATGTTGTCCAATTGAGTACCCAAGTCTTGACATCTTACAATAAAGTCCATATATTAGTTGTACAACAAGCAATACTGTAGGGCTGCCTTGAGGGCCAAATAACCATTGTGTGAATCTTTTAAGAAGGTGTAGATTATACTCTTTACAGCTCATATTTCATTATCTATGGTGAAAATTATGCTATATAATGGTTTATAACCATTATGTCTTTATACGTGAAATTATCCCATTTTTGTAGCTAGTAACACAAATGGAATCATTCACACCTTGTTTGGAATAAAAATAGTCACAACTATTTTTGAATGGAGAATTCACAGCTTGTTTGAATTGGATACAGTCACAACTTGTTTTAAGTGGTAATATTTACAACTAGTTTAGATTGTAAACATTTGCAACTTGCTTGGAGTTGAAACATTCACAACTTGTTCATAATAGAAATTTCTATAACCTGTTTGGAATGGAAACATTCATAACTAGTTTAGATTAGAAACTTTAACAACATGTTTGGAATGGAAACATTCATAACTTGTTTAGAAAAAAATATATTCACAACTAGTTTCAATTGTAAAGGAAACATTCACAAGTTGTTTAAAATGAAATGTAAACATTCACAACTAGTTTGGAATGGAAACATTCAAAACTTGTTTAGAATGAAATGGAAACCTGCACAACTAGTTTAGAATGGAATGGAAACATTCATAACTAGTTTGGAATGAAATTGAAATATTCATAACTAGTTTGGAAAGGAAACCTTCATAACTTGTTGGGATGAAAACATTTACAACTTGTTTGGAATCAAATAGAAACATTTAAAAGTTGTTTGCTATTAGAACATTAAAAAGACATTTGGAATAGAAACATTCACAAGCAGCTTCCATTGGAAACATTCATAACTTGTTTAGAGTGATATAGAAACATTCACAACTAGTTTGGAATTAAAACATTCATAACTTGTTCATAATGAAATGGAATCACTGACAACTTGTTTAGGATAGAAACAATAACAACTAGTTTGGAATGGAAACTTTCACATGTTGCTTGGAAAAGAAACATCTACAACGTATTCAGAATGGAAACATTCACAACTAGTTGGAATTGGAAACATTCACAACTTATTTGGATTGGAAATAATCACAACTTGTTTGAAATAGAAACATCCAAAACTTGTTTTGAATGGAAACAATCACAACTAGTTTGGATTGGAAATAATCATGACTTCTTTAAAATCAAATTAAAACATTCACAACTAGTTTGTAATTGAAAAATTCACAACTTGTTTAGAATGATACGCAAACATTCACAACTAGTTTAAATTGGAAAGATTAACAACTTACTTAGATTATAGTGGAAACATTCATAACTTGTTTGGAATAGAAACATTCACAACTTGTTTAGAATAAAATGGCAACATGCACAACCCATTTGGAATAGAAACATTCATAACTTGTTTATAATAAAATGGACACATTCACAAGTTGCGTAGAATGAATTAGAAACATTCACAAGTAGTTTGGAATGGAAACATTCACAACTTCTTTAGAGTGAAATAGACATGTTTACAACGTGTTTGGAATGAAATGGAAACATTCATAACTAGTTTGGAGTGCTAACATTCACAACTTGTTCGGAATAAAAACATTCACAACATATTTGGAATGGAGACATTCATAACTAGTTTGGAATGGTAACATTCACAACTTGTTTAGAATGAAATGGATACATTCACAACTAGTTTCAAATCTAGACATTCACAACTTATTTAGAATCAAAATGGAAATATTCATAACTTGTGTAGAATGAAATGGAAACATTCACAACTTGTTTGGAAAAGAAAGATTCACAACTAGTTTAGAATGGAAACATTCATAACTTGTTTAATCAAATGGATACAATCACAACTAGTTGTGAATGGAAACATCAACAATTTGTTTAGACTTAAATCAAGACATTCACAACTTGTTTGCAATCAAAATAGTCAAAACTTGTTAAGAATGAAATAGAAACATGCACTACTTGCTTATAATCAAATGAAATTCAAACATTCAAAACTAAGTTTTTTCAAATGAAATCAAAACATTTAGAACTAGTTTGGAATGGAATCATTTAGAACTTCTTTAGAGTGAAATGGAAACATTTACTATGTGTTTAGAAGAAAATGCAAACATTCATAACTAGTTTCGAATGGAAACATTGACAAGTTGTTTTGAATAGAAACATCGACAACTTGTATGGAATTGGGACATTCACAACTTGTTTGGAAAGGAGAAATTCACAACTTGTTTAGAATGAAATGGAAATATTTACAAGCAGTTTGGAATGCAGACATTCACTACTTGTTTAGAATGAAATGGAAACATTTACAACTTGTTTGGAACAGAATGACTCATAACTAGTTTAAAAAGAAAACATTCACAACTTATTTAGAATTGAAACATTGCCAACTTATTTTGAATGAAACGGAAACATTCATAATTTGTTGGGAATAGAGACATTCACAACCTGTTTGAAATGGAAGCATTTATATCATGTTTTTAATGAAATGAAAAATAGTAATGATTTGTGTGGAATGGAAACATTCACAAGTTTTTTAGAATGAAATTGAAACATTCACAACTTGTTTAGAATGAAATGGAAACATTCACAACTTGTTTGAAATAGAAACATTCACGAGTTGGTTAAAATGGAAATATTCACAACTTGTTTAGAATTTAGTGGAAACATTCACAAGTAGTTTGGAATGAAAACTATCACAAATTTATTAGAATAAAATGGAAAAATTCACAACTTGTTTGGAATGTAAACATTCACAACTAGTTTAGAATGGAAACACTCACAACTTGTTTGGAATTGAAACATTCACAACTTGTTTAGAATTGACACATTCATAACTTGTTTACAATGAAATGGAAACATTCACAACTAGTTTAGAATGGAAAGGAAACATTCATAACTAATTTGGAATGGGAACATTGACAACTTGTTTTAAATAGAAACATTTATAACTTGTTTGGAATATAAAAATTCATAACTTGTTTGGAATAGAAACACTCACAACTAGTTTAGAGTGAAATTAAACACTCATTACTTGTTTAGAATGAAATGGAAACATTCACAACCTATTTGAAATATAAACTTCCACAAGTTGTCTGGAATGGTAATACTCACAACTTGTTTAGAATGAAATGGAAACATTTAAAACTTGTTTATAATGAAATGGAAACATTCACAGCTAGTTTTCAATGGAAACATTCACAACTTGTTTAGAATGAAATGATGTTTAGAATGAAGTTGAAACATTTAGAACATATTTAGAATAGAAACATTCATAGCTTGTTTGGAATGAAATGGAAACATTCATAACCTGTTTGGAAAAGAAACACTCACAGCTTGTTTGGAATGAAATAGAATCATTTGCAACTAGTATAGATTGGAAACATCCGCAACTTAGTTAGAATAATAACATTCATAACTTGGTTAGAGTTGAAACATTCACAACTTGATTAGAAAGAAATCGAAACATTCACAACTTTGTCAGAATAGAAACATTTACAAATTGGCTAGAGTAAAAAATTTCACAACTTGCTTAGAACAGAAACAATCACGACAAGTTTGGAATGGAGACTTTCAAAACTGGCTTAGAATGAAATAGAAACATTCACAACTAGTTTGGATTTGAAACATTCACAACTTTTTTGGGCTAGAAACAATCAGAACTTGTTTAGAATGAAATGGAAACATTCACAACTTGTTTAGAATAGAAACATTCACACGTTATTTAGAATGAGAACATTCACAACTTGTTCAGTATAAAATGGAAACATTCACAACTCATTTGGAAAAGAAACATTGACAACTTGTTTAGAATGCAATGGAAACAACCACAATTTGTTTGGAATAAAAACATTTAGAACTTGTATATAATATAATGGAAACATTCACAGCTAGCTTTGAATAAAAACATTCACAACTTGCTTAGTATTAAATGGAAACATTCATATCTTGCTTAGTATTAAATAGAAACAATCAAAACTTGTTCGGAATAGAGACATTCACAGCTTTTTGTGGATTAAGTGGAAACATTCACAGCTTGTCTACAATAGAAACATTCATAACTTGTTTGGAATAAGTGGGAATATTTACAACTTGTTTAGAATGATGTTAAAGATGCATAACAAGTTTGAAATAGAAAGATTCACTACTTGTTTAGTGTTAAATAGAAACATTCATAACTTTTTTAGAAGAAAAACATTCACAACTTATTTCTATTGAAATGAAAACATTCACAAGTAGTTTCAAAAAGAAACATTCTCAACTTGTTTAGCGTTAAATGGAAACATTCGTAACTTGTTTGGAATAGAAACATTCAAAACTTCTTTTGTATCAGGTGCAAACATTAATAACTTGTTTGGTGTAGAAACATTCACAACCTGTTTACAATGAAGTAGAAACATTCACAACTAGTTTGGAATAGAAACATGCACAACCTATATAGAGTAAAATAGGAATATTCACAACATATTTTGAAAAGAAACATTCACAACTTGTTTAGAGTAAAATGGCACAACTAGTTTGGAAAAGAAACATTCACAACATATTTGTAACAGAAACATTCCCAACTTGTTTAGAATGAAATCAAAATATTCACATCTTGTTTAGAATAGAAGGATTTACAACTTGTTTAGAATAAAATGGAAACATTCACAACTTGTTTAGAATGAAAGGGAAACATTCACAACTTGATTATAATCAATTCAAAACATTCAAAATTTGATTCAAATACAAATATTCACAACTTGTTTAGAATGAATTGGAAACATATAGAACTGGTTTAGAATTGGAACATTCATAACATCTTTAGAAATAAATGAAAACATCCACAACTTGTTTAAAATGAAATGGAAACATTCACAACAACTTTTGAATAGAAACATTCAAGACTTGTTTAGAACAAAAACACTCATAACTTGTTTATAATGAAATGGAAACATTTTCAACTAGTTTGGAATAGAAACACCCACAACTTGTTTAGAATGAAATGGAAATATTCACAATGTGTTTGGAATAGAAACATTTAGAACTTATTTGGAGTAGACACATTCACAACTTGTTTGGAATAGAGACACTTACAACTTGTTTGGAATAAAAACATTCACAGGTTGTTTAGAATGAAATGAAAATGCTCTTAACTTGTTTAGAATGAAATGGAAACCTTCACAACTAATTTGGAATGGAAACATTCACAACTTGTTTTGATTAAAATCAAAACATTCAGAACTTGTCTTGAATGAAATGGAAACAAAAACAACTAGTTTGGAAAGAAATGGAAATTCTCACAACATGTTTCGATTGGCAACATTCATAATTTCTTTTGAATCTAAACATTCATAAGTTGTTTAGAATGAAATAAAAACATTCACAACTTTTTTGGAATGAAACCATTCACAGTTAGCTTAGAATGAGATCATTCACAACAAGTTTCAAATAGAAACATTCACAACTTGTTTGGAATAGTAATGGAAACATTCAAAACCTATTTTGAATGAAATGGAAACATTCAAAACTTGTTTTCAATAGAAACATTCACAACTTGTTTGCAGTGGAATCCAAACATTCACAACTAGCATGGAATGGAAACATTCAAAACTCATTTAAAAGGAAGTGGAATTGAAACAACTAGAGAATGTTTTTTATTCCAAACAAGTTGTGAATGTTTTTATTTCAGACAAGTTGTAAATGTTTCCATTTCATTCTAAACAAGTTATGAATGTTTCCATTTCACTTTAAACAAGTTGTGAATGGTTCCATTTCTCTGGAAACAAGTTGTGAATTTTTCCATTTCTTTGAAAACAAGTTGTGAGTGTTTTCATTCAACTCTAAGAAAGTTATGAATGTTTGCATTTCATTATCAATAAGTTATGAAAGTTTCCATTCCATTCTAAAAAAGTTGTGAATGTTTCCATTTCACTCTAAAGAAGTTGTGAACGTTTCCATTTCATTCGAAACAAGTTGCAAATTTTTATATTTCAAATAAGTTGTTAATGCTTCAATTTCATTGAAAACAAGTTGTGAATGTTTCCATTTCATTCTAAACAAGTAGTGAGTGTTTTTTTTTTAAACAAGTTGTGAATGTTTCTGTTTCATTTTGTACAAGCTCTGAATGTTTTTATTCCAAACAAGTAATGAGTGTTTATATTCCAAACAAGTTATGAATGTTTCCATTTCATTCTAAACTGGATGTGAATGTTTCCATTCTAAACAAGTTGTGAATGTTTCCTTTCCAAACTAGTTGTGAATGTTTCCATTTCATTCTAAACAAGTTATGAATGTTTCCATTTCATTCTAAACAAGTTGCGAATGTATCCATTCCAAACTAGTTGTGAATGTTTCAATTTCATTCGAAACAAGTTGTGAATGTCTCCATTTCATTCTAATCAAGTTGTGAATGTTTCAATTTCATTCTTAACAAGTTGTGAAATTTACTTTTCTAAATAGGTTATGAATGATTCCATTCCAAACAAAAGTTATTAATGTTTCCATTTCGTTCTAAACAAGTTATGAACTTTTCCATTTCATTCTAAAAAGTTGTGAATGTTTCTATTTCATTATTTGCAAGCTCTAAACATTTCCATTCCAAAAAATTTATGAATGTTTCTATTCCAAAAAAAGTTCTGAATGTTTCCACTTTATTGAAGTTTTGAATATTTCCATTTCATTCTAAACTAGTTGTGAATTTTTCTACTCTAAATAAACTGTGAAAGTTTCCATTCCAAATGAGTTGTAAATGTTTCCATTTCTTTCCAAATAAGTTGTGAATGTTTCCTTTTCATTCTAAGCAAGTTGTGAATGCTTCCATTTCAAACAATTTATAAATGTTTTCATTACAATCTAAACAAGTTGTGGATGTTTCCAATCCATACTAGTTATGAAATTTTAGATTCCAAACAAGTTGTGAAACTTTCCATTTTATTCTAAATTAAATCTGAATGTTTCCATTGAAAATAATTATGGATGTTTTTATTCTGAACAAGTTCTGAATGTTTCAATGCCAAACAAGTTGTCAATGTTGTGATTTCATTCCAAATGAATTGTAAATGTTTGGAATAGAAATAGTCACATTTTTCTTGCAATAGAAGTAGAAATATTCACTACTTATTTTGAATGAAATGGAAGTAATCACAACTTGTTTCGAATAGAAACATTCATAACTTGAATGAAATGGAAGTAATCATAACTTGTTTCAAATAGAAACATTCATAACTTGCTTAGAATAAAATAGAGTCACCCACAACTTGTTCAGAATGGAAACATTCACAACTTGTTTGAAATGGAAAGCAAACATTCTTATCTCATTTATAAGTAAATGGAGTGGAAACAAGCTGTGAACGTTTTTTTTCCAAAGAACTTGTCAAAGTTCTCATTGCAAACTAGCTGTGAATGTTTTGATTTAATTATAAACAAGTTGTAAAAGTTTCCATTTCATTCTAAACAAGTTGTGAATGGTTTCATTTCTTTCTAAATAAGTTGTGAATGTTTCCATTCAATACTAAACAAGTTATGAAAGTTTCCATTCTAAACAAGTTGTGAATGTTTCCATTTCATTCTAAACAAGTTATGAATGCTTCCATTCCATTCTAAGTAACTTTTTAATGTTTCCATTTCATTCTAAACAAGTTGCTAATGTTTCCATTTCATTCCAAACAAGCAGTGAATGTTTTTATTCCAAATAAGTTGTGAATGTTTCTATTCTAAACAAGTTGTGAATCTTTCTATTTCATTTGGTGTGCTCCTTCCATGGTGGGTAATGATGAGTTGAAGGCCAAGAAGTTCTTCCAAGGCCTTAATCCTATACTTTAGATGTATATGGTGACAATGCATGTTGGAGGCTATCGCCACGTAATCTAGAAAGCGTTGGCATTTGAGAGAGAGATTGAAGACTCGAAGGTAGCGTGCAAAAATTTGGAGGTTAGACCAACTAACCTATGTAAAACTACTAGGAAATGACCAATTATAGGAAGGATTACTGAAAACCAAGTTCATTCCAAGAGAAAGAAAAATGGTCTGTACCTAAGTGTAGAAGGTTCCATGGCATGAAGCCACGTACACTGGGAATAGATGTCTGTAACTTTTATGGTTCGAGATGTCATTGGGCTATGGAATGCCAGCAGGCTCAAACCTTGTTGGGTCCACCTAGGAATCAACCCCTTGCAACCTTTTCCATAGAAAATTGACCTAATGTGGCTGCAGCAACAGTTGAGTCAAGGGTCTTTACCCTTGCCAGTCAAGTGACCAAAGAAGCAACCGTCGTTTGAGGTAACTTTCCTTTTCAGAATAATAGTGTTAGAGTAGTTTTTGATATTTGAGCTACTCATTCTATGATATTGTCTGCCTTCATAAATAAGCTTAAGTTGCAGTGAGAAATCTCAGATGAGTTGAGACTCATCAGGGTTATAGGTAGGAGTTTTATAGCGACCAATGAATTGGTTACTAGGTATCCCTTGCAGGTAGGCGAACATGATTTTTTGTGAGTTATGGGTGATAAAATTGAGGTCATATAACCTAGTGTTGGGAGTGGATTGCCTAATCAAACAGAAGATGCAAATTGACTGTTCTAGTTGCTTAGTCGACATTACTGACGCTTAGGGAGCTAGAGTGATCTGCACTGGAGGGTTAGTATCTTGTGCTAAAAGTTTACAGCTCAGACTTATGGATTCCATCCCCATAGCCAATGAGGAGGAGTATTATTCATTGAATAAAGTGGTCATAAAGGAAGAATTTATGGAGATTCCTATAGCCAATTAGTTTTTTGAAGTGTTTTCAGTAGAGTTTCCTAGGTTACCACCCAAGAGGGAAACAGAGTTCTCTATCCATCTTTGGCCTTGAGTAGAGCCTATTTTGACACCACCTTACTGGCTGTCTACTCTTGAGATGGATGAGTTAAAAAAAAGTTGGAAGAAGTACTAGAGAAAGGCTTCCTAAGGCCTAATCTATCACCGTGGGGAGTACCAGTGTTGCTTGTGAAGAAGAAGGATAGAACTTTGAGACAATGCGTTGACTATAGAAAGTTGAATGCAGTAACAGTCAAGAATAAGTATCTACTTCCTAGGATTGATAACCTGTTTGATAGGCTCAAATGAGCAAAGGTGTTTTACAAAATTGATCTTTGGTCTAGATACTTCTAGATTATAGTTGACGAGTAAGATATTCAAAAAACTGCCTTCAAAAAAAGGTATGGACACTACGAGTGTACAGTTATGCCGTTGGTGTAACTAACACCCTGACAGTGTTCATGGAAGCCATGAATAGGATCTTCGGGCCATCTTGGACTGCTTTCTTAAGGTCTTTATCGATGACATTTTGGTATACTCATAGTCTATGCATGAACATGAGGAGCACCTTAGAACAGTTTTGCAAGTACTAAGGGATAATCAGTATTATCGAAAGTTGTTTAAGTGTGAGTTTTGGTTCAAAAGGATATAGTTTTTAGGGCATATTAACAGTGCTTAGGATTTTTCAGTTGATCCTGAAAGGGTTCAAGTAGCAGTTGAGTGGAAGAGACTAACTACAGTTATAGAATTCAAGAGTTTCTTGGGCTTGGCAGGCTACAATAAGAGGTTCATAGGGAAATTCTCTATGATAGCTACACCATTCACAGCCCTGACGAAGAAAACTTAGAAGTTTGACTAGACACCGAAGTGTGAGGAAGCCTATTTAGAATTAAAGAAAAGGTTGACACATACACCAATGCTCATTTTGCCAGATCTAAACAAAGCTTTCACGATGTGCACAAATGAATCAAGTTCTAGTCTGGGGTGTGTATTGATGCAGGAAAGTCAAGTGATCACATATGGATTAAGGTAGTAGAGGCCTAATGAGTTGAATTATCCAGTTCACAACCTTGAGCTAATGACGGTAGTCTTTTCTCTTTAGCTTTGGAGACACTATTTGATGGGAAGGTCGTTCAGGATTTTCATGGACCATGAAAGTTTGAATTATTTTTTTCACCCAAAAGGATCTAAATATGAAGCAATGAAGGTGGATTAAATTCATAAAAGATTTTGATTGCTTGATTGAGTATTGTGCAGACAAAGGAAATGTGGTAGGAAATGCATTGAGTCAGAGGAGTGTTGGGGGGATTATTTCTTGACTTCACATGAGTTTTGGTAAAATAAACAAAGGTTCTTAGTCTACGCTTTGGAGATACAATCAACTTGGTTGTCGAAGGTCCGAGATGCTCAGAGTAAAGATCCGTTGTTGAAGAAAATCTCTAGATAAAAGAAGGTTGGCACTGTGAAGAAGGAATTCTAGTACAAGGATGGAATACTACACCATGGAGATCAACTCTACGTACCAGATGTGGAAGGACTTAGGCAACAAGTCCTACAGGAGGCAGGTAGTGGTAAGTTAAGTGTTTAGCCGTGTGTTAGTAACATGTACCATGATCTAAAGGTGCATTTTTCATGGCCGAGACTTAAGAAAGATGTAGCAGGATATGTGGCTAAGTGTTTGGCTTACCAAATGGTTAAACTTGAACATCAGAAGCCAGCAGGCACAGTTCAGAGTTTACCTCTTCCGGAGAGGAAGTGGAGGTTCATTACCATGGATTTCCTAGTAGGGTTACTGAATACCCGGAGTTAGTATGGTGCTATATGGGTAGTGGTCGATGGGCTAACTAAATTGGCACACTTTATAAACATAAAGATCACTTACACTTTGGAAAAGTTAGCTTAGTTGTATGTTAAAGAGATTGTGAGGTTGCTTGGTATATCATATCATATTATCTTTGATAAAGATCCTCAGCTTGTATCTAGGTTTTGGAATTCTTTCCAAGAGGCATTGGGAAGTACGATTACTCTTAGTATTGCTTTTCATCCTTAGACTGATCGACTATCAGAGAAAGTGAGTCAAACTTTGGAAGATATGTTGTGTATGTGTGCCATTGACTTCTAAGGAGGTTAGGATCAGCGTTTGCCACTCATTGAGTTTGCTTAGAATAATAGTCACCAAACAATTTTAAGTATGGCACCATTTAAGGCTTTGTATGGTAGGTGATGCATGATGCCGCATTGTTGGGTAGACCCTTCAGATAAGGTAGTTGTCAATCTTGAGATCATAGTAGACACCACAGCTAAGATCGAGTTGATCATGAAATGAATTAAAGCAACCAATGACCAGTGTACTAAGTATGAAAATCTAACGAGATGGGAATTGAGTTTTGAAAATGGGGACCAAGTACTTCTTAAAGTGTCTCCCATGAAAGGAGTTAGCTGGTTTGGAAAGAGGGGTAAGTTAGTCCTTAGTTACATCAGACCCTATGATTTTTTGGAGAAAATAGGCAAGGTTGCTTACCAGTGGGTATTACCGCCCAACTTGTCCCGGGTGCATAACATTTTTCATGTTAGTCTTCTAAGGAAATGCACTGTGGATCTGGGACAAGTAGTCAACTCATCCAAGAAGACTTGACTTATGAAGGGAAACCCTTTCAAATACTAGACAGGCAAGTTAATAAACTCTGGACTAAGTGATTCTCATCCAAGAAGACTTGACTTATGAAGGGGAACCCTTTCAAATACTAGACAGGCAAGTTAATAAACTCTGGACTAAGTGGATTCCAATGGTTAAGATCCCTTGGTCAAACCAAAATAAGGAGGATGCTACTTGGGAGACACAGCCTGATATGTTGAAAAGATATCATAGTGTTTTTCCATAGTTATGACAGAATTTGGGGGACCAAATTCCAGAATGAAAGGAGAATGTTATGGCTTTCCTAGCTAGAAGCTCACTCAAGAAAGGTAAAGTGTTTGAAACTTAGTTTGGAACCTTATTTCAAGTTCACATAGCAAGAATAGGTAAGTTTAGCAAAGTTCACTAAGTTCCAAGACTCTTACAGCATTAAATGAGGTATAGGGGCAAAATGGTAATTTTATGCCTAAAGAGTCAGGCAAGATTCTGAGTGTTAAAAATAAGTTTTGAAATCCCAACTTTTACTCTAAACCCAAACTTAACTTAAAAAAAATTTGACCAAGATTGATTGGTTATTGAGAAATAAGGGGATTTGTTTGTAACTATGCATAAACTTTGGTGGCTTAAGGTTTAAAAGGGGTATAAAAGCTTGCTAAAGTGGAGGGGCCTACCTTTTTTTCCTTAAACCTAAGTTCATCCTGCACCCTACCATTTCCTCAAGAATACTAGCTTAAAACCAAGAGTTTTTGGTGAAATTTGAAGCTACCAAGGTTGTGTATGCATTGGGAAGCTTGTTCCAAGAAGAATTTCAAATTTTTGGAGCTTGGAACCATGTTTCCAGCCATCCCCTATTTTTTATGCAAGATAACTTGTGATTCAATCATGAATTCTCATTTATTAGGTGATTGGAAGATTGGGTTTTAGTTTGAAGTTAGAAATTTTGTGTTTTGTGCCTTTGGTTGCTTGGAATGAGGAAGAACTTTGCGGAACTTTGTTTCTTGGTGAAGGGTGGATTGATTCTTGCTTTGTGAGTTGAAGTTAAGGTAAGGAAGTTATGTTTTGAAGCTTGAGTAATGCTATTTGAGTTTGATTGCTTGATGAATTCAAGTAGCTTTTGGCAATAGCATTAGTTAGCGGGCTAGCTTGTTCATGGTGGTCTACTAGTTTTGTGGATATTGAAATGATGTTACAATGCATCATAACAATGCTTCAGATAGTTGGTTGTGGTCTTTGCAAGATGTTTTGTAGGTGTGTGTAGTTTGAAGGCCATCTAAGCATGTTTAACATGTTTAGTAACACTTTAAAGGTTGTAGCAGCAAAATTGGAAATTTATGGGCATCACAGGTATTGGCGATGCATCACCAATACCGGCGACATGTCGCTAGTGCCGTAAAAAATTATCCCAAACGATGATAATTGTGGTGATGTGTCACCATAGCTTTGATGGCTAAAATTTTCCAATTTTGCTTGAGGGCTTAAGGGGAGGCCCAAGGGGGTGCTTAGGGTACCTAGGGGTCTAAGTATTCTGAGGGAACTTCGAGGCTTCCAAAACTCTTCCAAGACCTAGGAGTTTTGTTGGGTTCTAATGGTTACATTTGCCATAAGCAAGAAAACTAGGAAACATTGGGCCACAACTAAGTATCACTAGCATGGGTCAAAGGTTTAGTATCATCAGCGACCTAGCCATGCCATCAAGCATGAGGTTGTGATGTGAGCTAGTGTGTCTTTTTGGCCTAGTCGATAATAGTCCCACCATAGAGCCCTTGTACAACATAACGGAGTTTTCAACTAGTGAATCATCACAGGTTAGTGTAGTAAGCTTGACTTTCAAGTGGGCAAGGCTCTACATTGTAGTTCGAGGACTACGGTGAGAAAAAGTCCTAAGGGACTGAGAGATATGCACATAAGTCTAGCCTCAGGTTATATGAGCTCAGAGGAGATTGCATATGTTCACATACGTGCTGTCCTTAGTAACTTTTCTTGCAGGTGAAGTGAAGACCTTTACTGAGAATTCTGAATTCTCACTCCCAAGTTATGTTGTGCATATTATGACATTGTTGGGCCGAATAACCATTAAGGGCTGTTGCAATAGCTTGTTGTAGCAGGCACTCCTCTTGGCAATCTTTATAATTCTAGTGTACTTGGGTTACTTGTTGGTTAAGTAACGGTGCTATCTATAGTGTTTTCTTGGCTGCAAAGCCTAGCAGCACGTGGACAGACTTTTGTGACTTGCCACTGGGATTCATTTGTAAGGTGGGAGTTAGTGAAGAAGATCTCAGTCAAGGCTTGTATATGTGTTGTACACCTAATTGCCTCATTTGTCTATATTTTTTAGTCTTAGACTCTAGGGTTGCTCTTGGTTTAGCGCATTAGTCTACTCCATGTTGAATGTCTTTACATGGTTGTTATGTGTAATATTAATCGTACAAATGTTAATCTTGTATGCTTTAGCTATTTGACCTTATTTTTCTATGAAAGTAGCACGGCCAAGTGAATGTTTTTTTGTTTTCTATTTACCCTAGTCAAAGCATAAAGGGCATGCATCTTGCATATTCTAGGTTAATCAACTAGTATCTTGAAGACTTAATTTGTGCACATATAAAGCTAGCCAATTAGAACCACTGTGAGGCTTAGCTCTCACAGGCTTCCTATGTAGGGCCGAGGGACGGCCATGTCAAGTTGTGAATGTTTCCGTTTCATTCTCAACAAGTTGTGAACTTTTCTATCCTAAGCAAGTTATGAATGCTTATGTTCCAAACAAGTTGCACATGTTACCGTTTCATTACAAACAAGTGATGAATGTTTCTATTCCATACAAGTTATGAATGCTTCCATTTTATTTTAAACATGATGCGAATGTTTTCATTCCAAAATGTTGTGAATTTTTCTACTCCAAATAGTTTGTGAATGTTTCCTTTTCATTCTAAATATGTCATGATTGTTTCTATTCTAAACAGGTTGTGCATGTTTCCATTTCATTCAAAACTAGTTCTAAAAGTTTCCAATTCATTCTAAACAAGTTGTGAAAGTTTCCATTCCAAACAAGTTGTGAATGTTTCAGTTCCATTCTAAACAAGTTGTGAGTATTTTCGTTCCAAACTAGTTGTGAATGTTCCTATTTCATTCTAAACAAGTTATGAATATTTATAATAGCCAAAGGGCTCTCGCCCAAATGGCCTTCTTATTGGTAGACTTGACACCACCCTCGGAAAGATATATGACCAAGCTTGGGGGAATTCTCTACACCACCCTTATATGTATGTGTAATCTACTCCGGGAAAAATACTCCTTGCCATCCTCAGGAGTGTACATTACCAACCTCAGGAATGTAGGTCTATCATCCTAGATAGAAGAAAAGTCTCCTAAAGATGGTTTGCCCATCCAAATGGCTTTCTCCAATTGTACTCATCAGAAATCCTTCTCTGAATGGGGCTCAAATCCCCGAATGGGTCTTATGGAGAAACGACAAACACAGTTGAGGAATCTCTAACAAAATCCTCACCCACAGCCCTGCCCTCTAGGCATAAACACCTATGGCCAGGTGTAGACACCTCTCTCCAAGGGTACAGACCAAATCTGACCGAACACTTGTACTGATCTACTTAGACTAAGCATAACGGCCTCATATAAATAATTATGAGAGGCACCTAGGTAAAAACTAAGAAATATCAGTCTTTTCTATTATCTACTCTTAAACAACTTCTCCCATCACAAACTGACCTGGGTGTCGAAGATCCCCCCCCCCGGAAAACCACTCTATGGAGCTCTGAACCCTTATTCTTCAAGTGTTCTAGCTATTACTCAGGTGAAGTCCTTTTGGAGGTCCAATCAACATGCCCTACATTGAAGATATGTTAGAACTATTGGGTTTCGGGAGCGAAACAGTGCAGTGGAATTGAACAGAAACCCTCCAGGATCCAAGTGAAATGGTGTAAACCGGGTGTTCCAAAATTTTCATACCTAATTTTCGGTTGAGATCTCTCACTCAACTATAGAGTCGACTTACAAAACCTGAATAGTTGACGTGTTCAGGCTCTCTATGGTATCCGCATGAGCCTCTCGGGATCACCACGCTTCCCCACGTCCCGCCAGCTGCGTTTCTCTTACGCTCGTAGTGCTAGCTTGCGTCCTCCAAGGAATTGCGAGAAAAGAGTGCGGCTGTCCTTTTTGGGAGGCTAGGGCAAGGAGACCTGTGAATTTCTCACTAAAAGTTGTATTTATAGTGAGACTCAACTTCCAGGCCTAATGGGTTTCAAAGCCCTAATCTAGTTAGGCTTTAATTTTGGGCTTAATAATGGCTCAACTCTTAGGCCCATTATTAATACGAAATTAAAGTAAAACTATAGCCCAAATAATTAGCCCATGTAGTCTAATGATCCAAATAGCTCTATGTGTGCGACCCAATAGGCTCCTACCACGTTGGCAATGATCATAAATCAGATTTATGATCATAAGCAATGATCGGTGTCTAGCAACACATCATTGCTACCCAAGTGACAAGATTATCAATGATTCGACTAAACCTTTATGATCATTACCGATATATGCCATTATCCCTTTATCCAAGATATCAAGACTAAGCACGAGACATGGAATGTGTCACTCTCGTATAGCCCAATCTTTGGTTTCTTGATTACCGAGTAGACCAACTTAAACTGATGACATTGATATCGTATATCAACTTATCCGAGCATGGCTATGCATTTTCTAAGTCTCACTCTATCAAGGGGCCTGAAGATATCACTCCCGTTACATAGGAGGGACAAATCCCTCCGCATGATATGTGACAGACCTAATGACCTCCTTCAATCTCACTCAATTACGAGCAACAAAGGAAAGTATCAAAGTATGTGACTCACATGTAGGGAACCTTGATGATCTTAGGTTGAAGGACTACATATACCATGATCACTATGAGAATCACTTATGACACTCATATAATGATCCATGTAGTGTTCTCATGGTGGGTCGGTCCAGTACACAAGTTCTCCAACTTGTACGCATATGTAGACTACATATCTCATATTAGTCTCCACATATGCTAGTCGTTATGTATTATTGCAACCCCATCCACAATAATACTTGACTAGGGATGTTTGAGAATATCATTATTCTAGGGTTACATTTATGTTTGTTACGTTACGTAGAAACAAAAGAACAAACCATAATTGCTGGATTAATGCCTTAATAAAATATCATGACTCAATGTGCAAAAAATTCAATCTTCTCATGATTGGGTTTTTGGGCACGACACTAACAAGTACATCATTTGGCAATGTCTGTGGGAACTTATTCCTAAATCTCTGTTATGGAGACTCATCGTTCTAAGGATAAGGGCATTCCGAAGTCCCAATCCCTGCCTGAGCCTCCCCCGGCAGACGATCAGGCACCCCTGAAGTCTTCCATTCCAGATGATGAGCATTCTTTGACGGTCACTAAGGGCTTCCTACATGATTTCCAATGCTCCACAGTAGCCAAAATGATGTACCAACTAGACCAAAAGTGGTCACGCGCGCATTCTTACACTAGGACGCCTTCACTAAAGATCCACCCGGACAAAGTGTGCCAGTCACCTCATCGAAGTTTCCCAAGTAAGAGCTTTCATGGGGATTCATTGATAGAGAACCCTCTATCTGATCGGTGGTATGTGGCAGGGTCTAGATCAAAAGATCCAAGGGCGTCCCACCACTGGTGCCCTTCCTCGCTGGGGAAGTCCCTTTCACCATGGCGTCGAAGTTACTCATAAAAAAAAGGCGTTACTCTCCTTAGCTTGTGGTTGCCAAGCGACAAGGAGAGCCTCCAAAAAAAAGACGTTATTCTCTAATTTCGTTTAGATATAGAGAATTTTGGAATGGTTGGATAATGTGGAGAAACAAGTCTCCAGAAAGCCAATTTGTTCAAGATTATCGGATACCATCACCGAGGTGGAGTCCTCCTTTATTAGGGCAATAGTGGAAGCCCCTATGCCTAGTGACTTCCGAGTACCACGGTTGGAAACGTATGATGCACAAAGTGACCCTCAGGCCTAGTTAAAAAAATACAGAATGAGTATAGTGTTGCACGGCGGCAATGGCAGCACCTTCTACAAATGCTTCGAGGTCACCTTATCCGGCCAACAACTAAATGGTACAACTCATTGGCGCCCAAAACCATAATGGTTTTCTAGGAATTATGCACCGCCTTCACCCAACAATTCATAGGGAACAAGCCAATGGTGAAGATGCCCGTCCAATGTGCGATATAGCCCAAAAGAATGGGCAGACCATTTGGGACTATATCAAGAGGTTCAGTAGATAAGCACTCAATGTTCTGAACTTTCAACCAAAATTTTGAATCCTTACAATGATCAGAGGGCTGAGGAGGGACTCGTAGCTCTTCTACAAATTATCAAATGATCCCCCTGACACCCTCGGTGAATTCTACCAAAGGGCAAAGCAACATATGACACCTGAGGAACTGAGAATGGGAAGGCTGAAGTCTAACCATCACCAATCCAAAGGTAACAATTACGAACCTCAGTATCAATCGGAGGAAGGAGGCAGACCTCAGAAATCGAAAGGAAAAAAGACCATGACATTCACCCCCTTCAACACTTCAAGGATAAATATCCTCATGGCCTACGAAACTCAGGGAACTTTGATCAAACGGTTAAAGGCCATGAGCTCAGATAATACAAAGAACATGAAGAAGT
This sequence comes from Aquilaria agallochum, assembly GCA_000696445.1. Taxonomy (NCBI): domain Eukaryota; kingdom Viridiplantae; phylum Streptophyta; class Magnoliopsida; order Malvales; family Thymelaeaceae; genus Aquilaria; species Aquilaria agallochum. Next base: position 10,930 of record KK903516.1, on the reverse strand, counting down.
ACTACCAAATTTCACCGGGACCACGGGCACGACACCAAAGACTGCTTCCAATTGAGAAAGTACATTGAGTCATTAATTAAGCAAGGTCAACTTTGGCACTACTTACGGATGCCATCACCAAATGCCCGAGAAAAAGCAGAAGGTGAGAGAAATGGAAAAGATGAAGAGTATGACTCTGACAGGCACCGAACTAATTGGAGCCCCAGAAAGCACCCAACACCTTCATATGGGGTTATCAAAACCATAACCACTGGATTACCCTCAGCTGAAAGAAAAAGGAAGGTAAGGAAAATTGTAATCGTGGAGTTTGACAACCCGATGAACAAACTGACCCGAAGTGACGGGTCAGTTGTGAAATTTTGACATGACGATCCTCTCCTCATCATGGCAAGGATTAAAAATTGGGATGTGAAAAAGGTGCTCATTGATGATGGATCAAATGTCGATGTCCTTTTCTCCCACCTACTGCCAAGCTTCGGCATTTCCAGGGTGATCTTAAACCTGTGACCTCACCCAACTTTGGTGTCGGTCCCTCAGAACTCCCAGTCCTCAGATCGATTGATTTACCGTTGATGTTGATGGGTACCTTGGTACAGACTAGGGAAGAACTGTTTGCCTCTACTATGGCAAGGTTCATCATCATAGATTTCCCATCTTCATATAATGCCATCCTTGGAAGATATACACAAGCCAGCCTTCACATTCGTCCAGATGTGAAGTACCTGACTGTCATATTTGAAGTAAAGGAAGGTGATGTAGAATTACTCATTGATCAAGCCGAAGTAAGGAAAGTGTTAGTCAGAGCAAGACAAGGTCCGGTGAAACTTCACATGCAAACTTTGGGAGAGAAGAATGTGACTGGTGCAGATGCAATAGAAAGAGAAATGAGTGATCTTGAAAAAAATAGAAACAAAGGATGTGGAACTTGTCCCTGCCCGAAGTACCCGAATAGGGAAAAAACTAGCCAAAGGTGACAAGGAAAAACTTGTATCCTTTCTATTACTGAACAAAGATTTATTTGCTTACTCTCCGAAGGATATGCCCAGAATAGATCCGGGTATAATTCAACACAGCATTAAAGTATGCCTAGAGGTGAAGCCTATTCGGTAGAAAAAGTGTAGCCTCTAGGCCCATAAGAACAACTTCATTAAAACAGGAGTCCAACGGCTAATCGAAGGAGGCATAATAAGGGAGGTCAAGTACCCCAAATGGCTTAGCAACATTGTTATCACCACAACGGACGGGAGCAATACAATCCAAATGTGCAATGGCCTTCGAAATATTAATGATGCCTGGCCAAAAGACTCGTATCCTCTGCCATCAATAGACCAATTGGTAGACTCCATAACTAAATATGGTCTACTTAGCTTCCTTGATGCTTTTAGCGGATGCCACTAGATTCGGATGGATCCCAAAGATAAGGGGAAAACCACCTTCATTACCGAAGCTGGGACCTACTGTTACAACAGAATGCCTTTCGGCCTTAAAAATGCAAGAGCAACTTATCAAAGGTTGATGAATAGAGTGTTTGGTTCCCAAATTGGGAAAAATATGGAAGTATACATTGCTGATATGATACGTAAGAGTAAAATACCTATTAATAATATCATAGACTTGGGGGAAACATTCCACCAACTTCAAAAATTTGGAATCCCTCTAAACCCCAAAAAAAGTGTGTTCAAGGTGACTGTGGGCAAATTCCTCGGCTACATGGTGTCCGAAAAAGGCATAGATGCCAATCCTGAGAAAGTTAATGCTCTACTTGCATTCAGAACCCCCAACAACTACCAAGGATGTGCAAAGGCTTACAGGATGGATAATGGCCCTTAGCAGATTCATCTCGAGATATAGAGATCGCTACCGACCATTCTTTAAAGTACTCACCAAAGTAGTGAAAAATTAAGGCAACCATGGCCTTGAGGAACATCCTTGGAACGGAGATTGCCAAAAGCCTTGGGATGAACTTAAAAGCTATTTAACCCATTTTCTGACACTTCGGAAACTATGGGAAGGGGAACCTTTCATCATTTACCTTGCAGTCATTGAGAAAGCGGTAAGTTCGTTACTAGTGAGGGAATAAGGGGGAAAGTAGTGGACGGTATATTATGTTAGCAAATCCCTACACGGTGCCAAGGTTAAGTACTTTTTACTGTAAAAAGCCATATACTCTTTAATCATCGCAAGTAAGAAGCTTCGGCCGAATTTCGAAGGACATTCTATCACTTTTCGAAGTAACCTACCTTTTTGGGATGTCATGAAAAAGGTGGATCATTCTGGCCAATTGTCAAAGTGGTGTACGAAGCTCTGAGAATATGACATCATATACAAAACAAGAAAGGCCATAAAGGTTGGGCTCTAGCAGACTTATTTGTTAAACTAACCAAAACTGAGGATGTCCTCGACAACTGCAGAAACAAAAAAGCTGGATGGGCTTTGTATATAGATGGCGTAACAGGGTAAAAACACCAGGCGGCCAGGATAATACTCCAAGGTCCTGAAGGGATGGAAGCGGCCAAAGCTATCAAGATCGGATTGCAAGTTACCAACAGCATCGCCGAATATGAAGCCTTCATGGTTGGATTACGATTGGCAAAAAGAGTTGGTGTAAAGAATCTAAAGGCTTATAGTGACACACAATTAATTGTCTAACAGACAATGGGGGAGTACGGTGCCAAAGATCCTAGTTTGGCAAAATACCATGATCTCGTCACAAAATTGATACAAGAATTTGACAAAGTAAGCATAGAAAAAGAACCTCAAAAAGAAAACATTGAAGCTGACACACTGGCAAAATTAAAATAGTCAACTGAGGTACTTGACCACTTGAGCATAGCCATAATGACACTCACTACACTGAAAAAATGGTGGAATGAGCCTATAATGGAATACCTGCCCAGTTCATCCTTACCCTAAGATCCAAAGGACGCGCCAAAGGCACGAAGATGTTCTGGAAGAAACTTCATGATTGGGGAAGAATTGTACCAGCAAGGGCATGCAAACCCACTGCAAAGGTGTATATGTGAAAAGGACATTGAGACAATCCTCAAAGAAGTCCATGAAGGAGCTTGCGAATCAAACATCAGGACTGACGCCCTTACTGGGGCACTACTTCATCAAGGATATTTCTGGCCTACTTTAAGGAAGGATACAAGTCAGTTCATCAAGAAATGTGATAAGTGCCAGCAACATGCACCCATCTAGAGAGCACCCTTAAAGGTGATAACTTTGGCTAACTATCCTTGCCCCTTCACTGTTTGTGGTATTGACCTCATTGGTCCTCTCTCAACGGCTCCTGGAGGAGTGAAGTTCTACATAGTTGTAGTAGATTACTTTACTAATTGGATTGAGGCAGAGCCCCTAGCAACAATTTCGGCAAATGAGATCCCAAACTTTGTCTAGAAGGACATCATATGTAGATTCAGTTTGCCAAGAGTGATACTATCAGATAATGGTTCCTAATTCATTGATATAGGATTTTAGGAATTTGCAACCAACCTTGGGGTAAAGTTACACCTCCCCCCTTGTTGGCCATCCTTAAAGCAATGGACAAGTTGAGGTGTCCAACAGGATTTTAGGAGGACATCATATGTAGATTCGGTTTGCCGAGAGTGATATTATCAGATAATGGTTCCTAATTCATTGATAGAGGATTTTAGGAATTTGCAACCAACCTTGGGGTATTTTTACACTTCCCCCCTTGTTGGCCATCCTTAAAGCAATGGACAAGTTGAGGTGTCCAACAGGACAATAAAAGGTGGTCTCAAGAAAAGGTTGAAAGAAGCCAAAGGAAAATAGGCTAAAGAACTATGAAGTGTTCTATGGAGTTATCGAACAACTCCTAGAAGAGCTACTACTAAAACACCTTTTTCACTTGTATTTGACACTATGGCCGTTATCCCTGTTGAAGTCGTGCAACCATCTATCAGAGTACAGGTGTTCAATAAAGAAGGGTACAACCTCGGTTTAAGGACCAAATTAGATATGATTGATGAACATAGGGAAATGGCCAAACTCAGGAGAAAATTTTTTCAGCAAAGGGTAGCCATTACTACGAACATGCATGTCAGACCTAAAGGAATCAAGGAAGGGGTCCTTGTTCTCTGAAGGGCTGAATTGGAATCCCGAAGACCATCTCATAGTGTACTTTAGGCAAATTGAGAAGGACCTTATTTGGTCCTCAAAGAAGTTCACATGGAGTCTACAAAATTGGAAATACTGAAGGAGAAGAGTTGAAAAACACATGGCATTTAGACTCTTTGAAAAAATTCTACACTTTGAAATTTCCGAGGGAGGAGCTTGAGTATGGGAAGCCTCTCCAAAGAAATCAACCAAATTTGGTGATCTCCTAAGTTGCTTAAAGGTTAAAGAAGGAATATTTGCCGAAGGAGGTTAACCGAATATGGTTGATTCCGAATGTACTTAAGTGTTCTTGTACATAAGTGATCTTGTTCAAGTTTTACAGAAGGAGGATAACCGAATATGGTTAATTCCAAAAATGCCTAAAGTGATCTTGTACAAGCTTTGCCAAAGGAGATTAATCGAATATGGTTGATTCTGAAAGTACCTAAGTGTTCTTGTACATAGTAAGTTTCCTAAAAACATTGCTTGATTGCTATTCTAAAACAGTTAGGAAAATACTCACAATTCTCCAAAAAAGAAAAGGCTAAGGTTTGGAATTCTTGATATTTTTTTTTTTCAAGGATAGCTGATGACCAAAGTACTAAGCATCGCATAACCAAAGATAATAAGTTAGTCGAAGATGTCGAATCAACTGAAAAGCTTCGCAGGCAATCAATACTTACCGAAGATTGTGCTAATCATGGACTTAGCCAAAATTTAGAGAAATAAGGATAATTCCATTAGAAAAGGACAATGTGTGTGTGTGTATATATATATATATACATATATATATGTACAGAGCCCTAAGGGTAATTTTGCTCATCCTTGGGCTCTTCGACATCTGCATCCTTGGCGTCATCCTCATCATCATCATCATCAGTCAAAGGACGATAAGCGGGAAGGTTAGGTATTCAATCTTTGACCACAGCACGGACAATCCTTCGAGGATATTAAGGGCTATTGGGAAGGAGATGTGGAGGTCGGGAAATCGTAAGAGGATTTGATGGCGAGCAAGGCAGAATCCATCTTGAAAACAAGACTTGGCCGCCTCCTCTACCTTGGCCTTCTCGACTTTCAGATGTTCAACCTTTTTCTTTAGTGCCTCAATCTCCTTCTCCACCTTATTCTTCTTTTTCTTTTGCTTCTTCAGCTGATCAATTTCAGCAAGAAGCTCAGCATTGATTTCCAATGCCTTGGTGAAGTCAACTATGGTGTATTCATTCTTATTTCAAAAGACTTCGCCCACCGAATTCAGCTTAACCACCTTTTCCCTGAGGTTCGATATCTTGGAGGAGCACTCATCGAGGAGCCACCTTCTAGCTCTCTAACACTTCTTGGCAAAGCTTGGCCAGGTCCTCCTTTGTGATTTTGTTGTGCTTGCCATATTTCATGCACGAGCTCACAAACATCTCCTTAGCCTTCACCAAGTTGTCCTCCGCCTAACTTTGGATGGAAAACTGCTTGGATGCCCAGGCCTAAAGGTAGCCCCCATACACTAATAGCTACAATGAAAAGATACCTGATGTGAGTTATAGCAACTTGCAGACATAAAAATTTTTCTAAGTACTTGAGGATGAAAGATTACCAAGGCAGTGTGCTCAGAAATCTAAGCAGCAAGGATCTCCTCATTTGGGCAATCCTCTGTAAAGGTCTAAAAAGTGGCATTCATGTTAATGCCCCTCACCATTTGAGGAACCATCTTCTAGCAATCCTCTGAAAATAGGTCCATGTCTTGGGTGAAAGTCCATAACGGTTCCCTTGGCACTTTATTTTTCTGGATCTTCGAATCCTAAGCAGCCCTCTAGCCAATGTGGTCCATCATCCACCCCATCTGAGCCCGATCCTCTACAAAATCACAATGAAGTTCCATTATCACATCATCTCTTAGCCATTCATCTACAAAATCTAAAATGCCGAAAATGCTGAAATTCATAGATGAATGACTAAGAGGCAAACCTGGTAGAACTTCGGCGTCTTCCCCATCAGAGTCACTGATGTCAAGCACCTCAGTAGGGATCTCTTTGCCCTTCTTTCTTTCCCTTTCTTTGGCCTCCTCGGCTGAAACCACCTCTTCCGAAGTCCAAGGGTCTCCACAGTAGCATCAAGGCTCAGTGGGATAGATAAGATCACCGTCTCTCACAAACAATCCACACCTTTGGTTGAATGATCCAAACCTATAGTCTAGTCTTCAAAGGGGGGAGGGATAGAGTCCTCCTTCATTTTCTTTGTATTTGATGCCCCCAAAGACTGCCCAGATCATCCCTTCTTTCTTTTGGGAGCCTTATTCTTCTACTCCCCTTTCTAGACCTGGCCGAGGAACAAATTCTTGTAGAAGGCTACTAATTTGTTGCCCATCTTCACAAAAAGGAAAATATCAGTGTAAGTACCAAAAAATCCAAAAAAAAAAGTTGGAAGGAGGCTTACTCTATATAAGGGCCGCATAGGAAAGTTTGCCCTGAAGAAGCATGACTAGCCATGACTTCTTCTCGTCCACTACTAGCTCTGGCATGTTTTTGTCAGTAACATGTTTCTAAATGATCTAGATCTCCTAAAGTACATCTTCAGTCATGAAGTTTTACCTGCTTGGGAAAAGGTATAGTGGATACAAAAGAGCCTAGTTTGACCAATCAGCTATCGCCTGAATACAATTGCCAAATTCCTCAAATCGACACTTCAATTCTAAGGAAACAACTTTGACGGATCCATCATGTCGATGTCAAGGGTATCATAAGCCCACTTCATTGGCATGTCCTTCCATTTCTTAACCCCGCTCGCTGACCGATCAATGGGACCACCGTATGCGATGGGCTAAATTAGTAAAAATTGGTTAATCAACGCGGGTTAATTGGCATGCATTTTTATTGAATGAGATTTGACATGTTATGCTGATTGGTGGTTGTAGCATGGTGCATGGTTATAGCACTTGTTGGTTGTACTTGTAAATATGGCCTGCAAGTTGTGCCTTGTTCTTGTTGTTCTCATTGTACATTCTCTTCTCACTTTACTCCCCTCGAATGTAACTCGAGGTTTCTATTATTGATGTAATGGTACATTAAGGGATCGTCCAAGATGGTGTGTCCAAGGAAGTGACAACAAAAGGGCAACCAGGCAAGAAGGAGAAGGGGCTTGGGAAGACCCTTTTATTTTCTTAGGCTTTTATGATATTCTTATTGGCTTGAGAATATTGCATAGTTTGGGCTATAACCATGCCACATTTACTTTGTTGTTAGCATGAGATGCATATTTTATATTTGTATGTGATACATGTATAAGACAACCGTAGATAATAATTTGTGAGATCAAATGGAAAAATCCCTTAAACCAAATATTAAGTAATTAAATGTGATGCCTTCCAAATGTTGGCACTCATCAAGACTTTGATCAACATTAGGTGGGTTTGCCAAAGAAAAGCACCTATGTTCATCTTGGTAAGGCGCAAAAGGATAATAGTGATATCCAAAGTGCTAACTTTGGGTTTGAGTTAACTAGGTTATCCCAATAGGATTGGGGACTTAGAGGCATAGGGTTGGGCTTAAGTTCATGAGATTGGACAAGTGTTGTTCACCCAACTATCCAAGAGTTGAATGAGTTGCAATTGGCAAGGAGTTGCCTACTTAAATAATTATAACATGAGAGAAAAGCCAAAGCTGACTCAAGTTGTGGTTAAAAATAGATCTTGGCCCACTAGAACACCGTAGCACCAAGGTGTTCTAAAATAATATCGAGGGTTATTATTTTGAGTAAAATAGTGGGAGTATCATTTAATAAAAGCCTTCATAAATGAATTAAAATCCATGACTCTTACATTGCATAATAACCATGGCACAAAACACATCGACACTTTTGTGGTGATCGATCCTTGAGAAAGAAAAACTAAATGGGACCAACTTTCTGAAATGGTATTGAAATTTGAGGATAGTCCTCAAGCAAGAGAGAAAAGCTTATGTCTTAGTGCAGCCCATTCCGAATGAGGTTGCTGCCACTGCTCCAAGAGCTAAAAGTAATCCTCACAAGAGGCATTCTCATGATGCTTTGGATGTTGTGTGCCTCATGCTTATTACTATGGAATCTGAGCTTCAGAAGCAACATGAAAACATGGGGGCATTCAATATGATCAAATATCTCAAAATGCTCTTCCAAGAGCAAGCTAGGCATGAGAGGTTTAAGACCTCTAAGGCATTATGTCAAGGCAAAATGTCTGAAGGACGTCTCGTGGGTCCTCATGTGCTCATGATGATTAGGTACATTGAGAATCTTGAGAGTTTGGGAATCGCTCTTCAGAAAGAGTTGGCTGTTGATGTAGTCTTGCAATCATTGACTGAAAGCTACAGTCAATTCATCATCAACTATAACATGAACAACCTTGGCAAGTCCCTCCCTAAATTGCTTAACATGTTGAGAACTGCTGAGCAAAACCTTAAGAAAGCTAAGCCCATTTTGATGGTTCAAAAAGGCAAGGGAAAAGGAAAAGCCAACAAGAAGAAGGATAAAGCTAAAGGAAAGTAGAATGCTAATTCTTCTTCAGCTGCACTGAAACCATCTGGTGGTGTGGAAAAGAAAGGGGAGTGCTTCCATTGTAAGCAACCTAGACACTGGAAGTGCAAGTGCAAGCTATGTCTTGAATAACTTGCTAAGGAGAAGGGAAGTAAGACTTCCACTTTAGGTATTCTTGTTATAGAGGCTAACTTTTCTACTTCCTCATCTTGGGTATTGGATACAAATGTGGATCTGACATTTGTGTAAATGTGCAGGATCTAAGTAGGAGTGGAAGATTGGCTCAAGGTGAAGTGGACCTACGTGTTGGAAATGGACCAAGAGTTGCTGCCTTAGCCATAGGGACTTATGTTCTAACTTTACATAGTGGATTAGTTTTAGAATTAGACAATTGCTACTTTGTGCATACTATTGGTAGAAATTTGATTTCTGTTTCTTGTTTGGACAATAAAGGTTTTTCATTTATAATAAAGGACAAATGTTGTTCTATTTATTTGAATGAAATCTTTTATGGTAGTGCTCAACTTAACAATGGGTTGCATGTTTTAGAACTCGAAGATCCAATCTATAATGTGAATACCAAGAAGGTTAGATTGGATGATTCAAATGTGACCTATCTCTACACTATCGTCTAGGCCATATAAATGGGACCCACATATCCAAGCTCCATAAGGATGGACTCTTGGACTCATTTGATTTTGAATCATATGAGACATGTGAGTCATGTTTATTCGCCAAGATGACCAAAGCCCTATTCACATGGTAAAGTGAAAGGGCTAATGACTTACTAGGTCTCATACATAGTGATGTATGTGGCCCTATGTCTACACATGCTAGAGCAAGTTTCCAATACTTCATTACCTTTACTATGACTTCAGTAGATATGGCTATGTGTATCTCATGAGACAGAAGTCAGAATCCTTTGAAAAGTTTAAAGAATTCAAGAATGAAGTAGAGAATAAACTCAGGAAGAGTATCAAAGTACTTCAATCAGATTGAGGTGGAGAATACTTGGATCGAGAATTGCTTGACTATCTAAAGGAGTGTGGTATAGTATCACAACTCACTCCACTTGGTACACCTCAATTGAATAGTATATCTGAAAGGGGAAATCAAACTCTACTAGACATGGTTCGATCTATGATGAGTCAAGCTAACCTTCTAAACTCCTTTTGGGGACATGTTTTATAGACAGCCACTTTTACCCTAAACCAATTTCCATCTAAATCGGTTCAAAAGACACCATATTAGATATAGAGTGGGAGGCATCCCAGTCTATCATTTATGAAAATTTAGGGCTATGATGCTTATGTGAAACATCAATCCTATGACAAGCTAGGGCCCAAATCTCATAAATGCCTCTTTATTATGTATCCCAAAGAAAAAAAGGGTTACTATTTCTACAATCCTTCTGAGCAGAAAGTGTTTGTTGCTCGAACTAGTGTCTTTCTAGAAAAAGAGTTTATCCCTAAAGGAACTAGTGGAAGGAAAGTTGAACTTGAAGAATTTCAAGAACAACAAGGGGACATAGAACCTGAAATGGAACCTGAACAGACACCACAAGATGTTGTGGTTCAAGGGTATGTTCCTGTAGCATAGAGCCCATGTAGGTCTGGTAGGATTCGGCGTGAGCTCGAGAGATATGGATTTCTCATGACTCACCTAGCGATGTGATGCTCATGGCTTAAGATGAGCCCACAACCTACCAATAGGATATGTCGGGGCTTGACTCTGAGAAATGGCTAGAGGCTATGTAGTCCAAGATGGAATCCATGTATGAAAACCAAGTATGGACTTTGGTTGATCCACCTAAAGGGGAAAAACCTATAGGGTGCAAATGGGTTTTCATGAAGAAAACCAACAAGGATAATAATGTGATTACCTTTAAAGGACGATTGGTTGCAAAAGGTTTCCAAGTAAATTCACGGTATTGACTATGATGAAACTTTTTCACCTGTTGGCATGCTTAAATCCATCTGAATTTTATTGGTTATTGCTGCATACTATGATTATAAGATATGGCAAATGGATGCCAAAAATGCATTCCTAAATGGAACGCTACTAGAGGATATGTACATGACACAGCTTGAGGGTTTGTTACTCCTGAGAATGCCAATAAAGTGTGCAAATTGCAAAGGTCCATCTATGGGCTGAAGCCAGCTTCTCGGAGTTAGAATCTTCATTTTACCCTCAAAAACCCGCAAGCGAACGGAATCGTTGTGTACTTGGAGTAATTAAAGGTGTCATCCCAAGAGAGTTAGTGATTTTATCTAGATTTAAAGATCAAAGTTGCTCAAGCTACCTAACTTAATCAACA
>KK903515.1:0-31317 GCA_000696445.1 Aquilaria agallochum | reverse complement strand
CATAGTATGATTGTAATTCCTTAAACTCTATACATAATACTACTAATTTCGTGTTAAAAAAAAATTAGTGAAGCACTATATGTACGAAAATAAAAAAGAAAACTACTCAGTTGACCATTCCTAACTTATATAATAAGAAAAGTGAGGCTTTTCTATTTTCCGTTTAATGGTGTTAGTGCATTGCCTTTGGCTTAGATGCACATAAAGTTATGCATGTTAACTCAAAATATAATACAACTAGATTTAATTTACTAGTGTACGTCTGTGTTCTGTTGACTCAATCAATTACTGTAGGGGCAGGTCTATTCGTGATTTAAATTTCCCTAGAATTTCCCTCGAAATATAATAGAATGGCTCTTTTGTTCGGTGCTCTATTATTATCAACGTTATTTTTTATAATATAAATTTCAGAACACAATCATATATGTAATTATAATCTGCACTCGATAATGTTTGACAAGTCACTAGGGAAGGATCAAGAACATGGTCGTTGTGTTTGCCACATTTTTTCACGCATGCAGCCAAGGATCATTTTCTCAGGAAGTCGATTTATTGACAGATAACATAATGAAAGTCCACAGTCTTTTAAACTTCAATCAATCAATCAATTGAGTCTTAATTTGTTAAACTTAATCCCAATTGACTTAAACCTCACAAATTTAATTAACCAATTAACCAAATCTGTTAAACTTCATCTTACGTAATTTAGCAAACCTGTTAAACTTCATCTTACTTATTTGTTTATAAAGTTCCAAGGATCCTTACTAAAGTCAAACAACACACCTGTATTGTTAGGACCATCCCTCATTGCATGGCTTAGGCCAAGAATACAGAAAAAACAAAAAATAAACATGAAGGACTTGATTGAAAATGAGGATAAGTGTGTAAGTGGAAAACCAAGAAAGTTTGGGTTTTAGGTGCACATGAAAAATAGACTACGTTGTTTATGGCATGAAACAAAGTTAAGGGCCATATTGTACACTTAACATAGTGCTATAAGTGAAACCATGAAACCTAAACTATCATTTTCGGCCATGCAAATTAGTATAAGGCTAAGTAAAGCATTAAGCCAACTTTTGGTAGTTTTTGGGCACATGTCATGGCCGGTCAAGCCTTGTCTCCCACCAAGAGTTATGCCATCATTCTTTTGGTTTGTTTAATGATCCATTATCTTGGTGAAATGGCCGAAACATGCAAGGAGAAATTGGCCATTTTCAGCCATTTTACATTATACTTGGCAATGTCGGCCAAGAAACAAAATTGGTGCCGAAATGCACATGTGTTTTAGTGACTAAAATGAAGTCATGGATCCTTGACGGGCTAAATGAGCCATGCAAATTAGTTCAAGGCAAAGAATGGCATTAAGCCATTGTTGAATCCATGTGGCCATAACCAGATTTAGCATGCTCCCACTTAGTAAATTAAAAATTAGTTTCGATCAAAGCCTTTCACTTGTATCCTTGGCCAAAACTTGAGAGCTTTGCGTTGTTCTTGAGAGCTAATGGTGCTTGGCTACTGATTCCATGCCATTTTGAAAGGAAATTGAAGCTTGAAGACATAATCAAGCTTGGTTTCAAAAGGATTGTGGCTAGGCGACCTTGGGGTTAAAGTTAAAGCTTGGAATTGGAGAGCTCAAGTCGGCCGAAACTCAATCTCAAGGAATTGAGGTAGGATTCACGGTTTACTTGATTTCTGGGTACAAATTCCATGATCAAGTGTTTATAATGACTAAGTGAAGGCCGATTTGTGCTAGGCACTCTTGGTTTGAAAGATAAAGGCTTGATCTTGGATACTCAAGCTTCAACCGAGAACTCAAGCTTGAATTGTTGAGGTAGGATTCATGTTCTACTTGCTTGCTTGGTAAAAATTCCATGAACAAGTAGTTACGAGTAGCTAAGTGATAGTCAATGTGTGTTATGTGATCTTAGTTGCTTGATGGGCTTATGGAAAAACTTTCGGGTTCTTGTTGTTTTGGCTAGCTAGTCAAGTTAATGGTATGTGTTAGAAACTTTAGTGAGGGAGGCCAACTTACTAATGTTTCGGAGCTTTAGTGGAAGAAGGATTGGAATGGTAAAGTTAGGTGTACAAAGACACCCATGAACACATACTAGTGGCTTCGGCCGAGAGACAATTTGGGATTGTGTGTGTGTGTTGTGTGCTTGAATGTGTTGTTTGTGTGTGCTAACCCCTGTAGATAGTGTTTATGATTATATAGTGTCTCGGTTGATCCATGTTATGTATATATATATATATATATATTGTGTTTTTGTGTTTTCTATGTTTTCTTGCAAGTTAAGTTAAGCTAGTGGAGGTTAAGTCTTAGACTTAACTAAATAGACCTTATATGGTCATTTGTGAATCCTACTGAGTGTAAACTTATGCCTATAATGTTTGAATTTTTAGGAAATGGTATTGAGCTAGAATAGTGTGCTCGGTTGCTTGCTAGTGTGCTAGTATTACACTATTTGCTTGAGGTATGTGTGCCAACTGAAACTTGGCTTAATTGAATTATACTTACAAGTCTTATGTTTATGGTTTATGCCCAAAACTTAAGGTATAAGTTTTGTAGGCTTTGAATAGATTGGGGGACTTGTCTAGTAGTGGAGATGGATGTGTGTTCTTGGGCACTAGTTTGGTGGTTTTCTTTCATGACTATGAACTTATTCATAAGTCTTGTACTTCAAACTATGGTCATGTATATAGTCTTTCAGATCCTTCTCAGGTACTATAGGTAAACTTGGTTGTAATGCATAACTTTGGCTAGTTTTGGATAATGGGTACCCTTGGTATGTTGCCAAGTAAATAGTACTTGTATGTAGGCTACTTTAGTGTATATTTAGCCTCGAATGAACCATGGTTTTGTGTAAATATTTTGGATGCTTGAATGCCAAGTTATGCTATGCTTATGTGGTTATGGATGTGCCTTATGAATGGAACCTCTTGTGTTTTTTACTTGGCCAAATGTTCATGAACATGAAAATTGATTTCCAAAACTTGATGAGATGGGCTTCTTTGTTGACATGCATTGGAGTAGCACACTTGATGAGCACACATCCTAGACACTTAAAAGACTAAGTGTATGCCTTGCTTGTATTGCAAGTTACTGATTTACAGCCTTGCCTTTTGTTGCAAGTTAGTGGTTGGGCCTTACTTAAGCTGTAAGTAATTGTCCTAATTAGTTCATAAGCCTCCTGGGGCACCTCCCAGGCCCTCAGCTTAAGAAAATAAGACTTAAAAACTACCTAACAAACAATGGCCGAAATAAAAGGTAGTTAATAACACCTGAACATAAAAGTGTTTAAATAACTCTTGGGTAGAAATGGTGAGTGGCACTGAGAGTGTATAGGATGAAGCCTGTGTGGGGTGTGACATGTATTACATGTAAGCCTCTACAAGCACCACCAATTCCAAGACCAAGTCCAAGGTTGCTGCAAAAATGATCACCTCCCTGCTAAAAAAACAAAATCAGTGTGTTAGAGGTTATATCGAGTTAGTAATCTAAACATATATTTGTACTTGTGTGAAAATCTATTATGTTTTTTCAGGTTTATGACCTTAATACTAAGTTTTGTTATGTCTGTTATGTCTACACATGTAAAAATCTGTTATATCTCTCCCTAAGATTTCTACAATGCCTTAATACTAAGTTATGTTGCTTATTGATGCTGAATAAGTTGTCATCTGCATAGTATGATTGTAATTCCTTAAACTCTATACATAATACTACTAATTTCGTGTTAAAAAAAAATTAGTGAAGCACTATATGTACGAAAATAAAAAAGAAAACTACTCAGTTGACCATTCCTAACTTATATAATAAGAAAAGTGAGGCTTTTCTATTTTCCGTTTAATGGTGTTAGTGCATTGCCTTTGGCTTAGATGCACATAAAGTTATGCATGTTAACTCAAAATATAATACAACTGGATTTAATGTACTAGTGTACGTCTGTGTTCTGTTGACTCAATTAATTACTGTAGGGGCAGGTCTATTCGTGATTTAAATTTCCCTAGAATTTCCCTCGAAATATAATAGAATGGCTCTTTTGTTCGGTGCTCTATTATTATCAACGTTATTTTTTATAATATAAATTTCAGAACACAATCATATATGTAATTATAATATGCACTCGATAATGTTTGACAAGTCACTAGGGAAGGATCAAGAACATGGTCGTTGTGTTTGCCACATTTTTTCACACATGCAGCCAAGGATCATTTTCTCAGGAAGTCGATTTATTGACAGATAACATAATGAAAGTCCACAGTCTTTTAAACTTCAATCAATCAATCAACTGAGTCTTAATTTGTTAAACTTAATCCCAATTGACTTAAATCTCACAAATTTAATTAACCAATTAACCAAATCTGTTAAACTTCATCTTACTTAATTTACCAAAACTGTTAAAATTCATCTTACTTATTTGCTTATAAAGTTCCAAGGATCCTTACTAAAGTCAAACAACATACCTGTATTACATGTAAGCCTCTATAAGCACCACCAATTCGAAGACCAAGTCCAAGGTTGCTGCAAAAATGATCACCTCCCTGCTGCAAAAACAAAATCAGTGTGTTAGAGGTTATATCGAGTCAGTGATCTACACATATATCTGTACTTCTGTGAAAATTTGTTATGTTACTTAAACCACCCTCACTTCAGACTTTGTTAAAGCTAGCAGTCCACCACATGTTGGTTTCTCTATTTGATCCGCCCTTCCTGGTGAGCTCCTTTTGAATTTTGAACCATATAATAATGTTAACATATAGCCACCCTTTTCATCCATTTACCATTTTCAAGTGACAATGCTTCGTTATATTATAAAAAAAATATCCATGGCAGAACAACAATTAGGGATGGATAGAAGCAAAGAAATAGAATAATCCATGCACACAACAAAGCCATACAGCAGGTATGGTAGAACAGACTGATACATACAATAGGTAAGTCCTCGAAAATAGCTAGAAAAGGTTCTAGTCTATCAGCCAGCAGACTTAATGATTTATTATTCTTGCAGAAATTCTAATATAAGAAAGTGAGAAAATAAAGGCTTTAAAAGGAACCAACTAGCCATAACCTTTAATTTGTTGATGAACACAGCGACTATATCTCTATCAGCTACTCCAACTTCATCACCAAAAAAGCTAGCCAGCAGGCAGAACACGCAAACCAAGCCTCGATTGAGAAATCTTCCGGCGGCGATCAGATTAGTTTAGGAGGGCATGGATAAACACACGTACATGCACAAGTTGCAGATGCTGGTGTTTTTGCTGCACAACATAAAGAAGAGCTCCAACCATAATTTGTACTAGCTAGTAAAAACTAATTACCAACAATTAGAAGGAGAAAACAAACAAAAGAGAAAGAAATTGAAGAGGCCGATGGTTACCCTTGGTCTTGATGAGAAGTTCTCCAGCTTTCGGGCAAGGAATGTTAATTTCTTGTAAAGGGCAGCGGTGGCGGGAGGAGCAGACGAAGCGGTGGTGGAAGGAGCAAATGAAGCGCCGAGCAAGCCACCGACCGGCAGTGATGGCGGAGGAACACACCATTGGACGCGTTCCCCTTCCACCCCTCCTTTCTAAAACCCTTTTTCTTATTTTTTGGGCTGGGTGTTAATGGGCCGAACCTTTGGCTGCATTTTAGAGAGTAGTCAGGCTTAGATGGACTTTTAACTGCATTTTTAAAACTTTGTTGGGCTTGGATAGATATTTTTCTATAATTTTTTAAATGTGTCACGCATAAAAGGTCATTTAGCTGCATTTTTTTAAATTTGCCGTGCTTAAGTAGTTCTTTACTTGCATTTTTTCAAACATATCAGTAATAATATGTTTTTTTTGACATTTTTTTAAAACATTGGTAAATTCATGTCACCTATAAACCATTTTCTAGTAGTGTTTGTGCTCAAATTACGAGAGAAAAGGGTAAGTTCATCTTGAGTTAGTCTGAAATTTTGTACAAGTTTCAAGAGTTAAACACATTCTTACACATGCCCATGTTCAAGGCCATGTTACTCAACACGATCATAAATGCAGCCATGTTTGATTTATTAAAATTTATTTTTCATGTGAAATTTTTGTTTGAGCTTCAGGAGCTAAACACAGTTTGTGTTACAATCGTGTATTAAAGCATGTTTATTGTACACAGTTTCATACACAACCATGTTCTTACCCATGTCTTCAAAAGCTAAAATTTCCAGAAACACTTGTACTTGCATGCCCATTTTTTAAAATGTGTTTATGTGACACAGTCACTTAAACCCTCATGTTTGAAAGCATGTTTTGTCTCTAAATTTAAGAATTTTTAGTTCTAGAGCACATGCAAGGTCACACACATGACCGTGTAGTTCATCATGTTTCACTAACACGGTTTCAACTATGCCCATGTTGCTATCCATGTTGCCTTTCTATTTTCAAAATTTTTGGGTTCTAGACTTTAAATACGGTATGTTATGCACCCATGTTTGAAGCCATGTTAACTATACACGGATGCTTACACTCTCATATCCCATCTTGAGTTTTTATTATGTGATTTAAACTTTTTATGGTTTAGATTTGATAAATGGCACGTGTTACGCTAGTGTGTCCGGGAAGTTTTAAGTAACACGGTCTATTACACGATTGAGTCACTAACCGCATTACACAAATATATATCTATATAGATACCTGATCACGATTTTTGTTTCCCACTTCACACAAAACTCACTCAAACCCTAGCTTCCTTGCATCCCTTATAAGGTTTTCCACCATTTGAGGACCTCATTCCTTGTCCGAATTCTTGTTTGTCATCCCCATATCTTTGATTTTCTCTTTCTTGAGGTATATCTTTCTCACTAACTTTATTTAAAGTTTATGAAAGACTAGCTTGATTTCTTGCTTTGGGTAGGTTTTATATGAGTTAGTTGATTGATTTGTCATGCATATTCATGTTAGTTTCAAGTTGATAGAATGTTTTGTGGAGATTGAAATTTTTTTATATTATGTTTGGAAGAGGAAGGGTTGGAATTGCATGCTTGATTGATTTATTGTCTTTTATGACATATAGTTTTATGACTTTAATGAATGATTATATGGGTTATTATTATTAAGGATGCCTCGGTTATCTTTTTTATGTTGAAATTTCATGAATTTTAGGAATTGGTAATCTTTTGGTGTGGTAGTGAATAGATATCTTACATGTCAAGAAAGGGCCTAATTGTGGGTTATATTGTTTGAATTCCCATTTTATCATGCTTTTAGCTTAGGTTGTTAAGTGTGATCACCTTAATATCCAAAGCTAAAGTCTAATTGTCTTATTTGAGGGAATTTTTTAAATTCTTGGATAAAGCTCTTATTCTTGGATTTATTGTTGGATGTATTTTGTTTAAGATTATTACTCCATTGGGAAAAATATTTTACATTTTCTAGGATGTCTGATGAAGAAGACCAGGGTGTGCCCCAGTGGTAACCTGAATGAGGCTACAATTGATTTATCTCCTTTTAGGCATTCTGTGTTAATGTGGCAATAGTAGGAAGGGGGGCGAAGGCTTTGACTATTCCAGTCTTCATAATCAGCGTATAGTAGTTACCATTCAATGCCATGGATGGCAAGTTTTTTGTAGACCACTAGCCATTACGTCATTAACATTAGTGCATGGGCTTTATGCAGATGTGCACGCTAGTGGCCACTTCCTAGAACCACTAATATAGGTTAGAATGAAAGGATTACAGTTGACCATTCACATTGACTAGCTTAACACACTTTTTGGCATCTAGAACATTCGAGGACTAGTTCACCAATTGTCACTTGAAGGGCTGTTTGTAGTTCTTTATTGGAGGTCGGTTGCTTGGATCACTTGACCTAGATTTCCACCCACTATTCCTGCCTTACAGCTAAGTTATGATTTTCAGGCATGGCTCGCATTCATTAATCCAAGTTTGCTTCCCACCACATTGAGTCCATATGTTATTGAGGAAAAGGTGGAGATTTTGTATACGCTATCTACTGACAGCCTGATAAATATGGGAGTGCTCATCTGGAGGAGCATTGGAGAGGTTGTGAGCAATTTCCATCTTCGGTTAGTTTTCTCAGAGTTGTTCACACAGTTAATAAGGCAGTACCGTATCTGGGATGTTGAGGTCATGAGAAGGTGTTCAAAGTAGAGAGGGTGAGCTATGCAAGTAGAGGACACCCGTGATTTCGTGATATGGCTAGAATTGCTTTAGAGAGAGAGACGGACTACCTAGGACATTCATTTACTTTTTAGTATCATGTTTTCTTTTATATGTATTGCTACTATTCTTACTTTATAGTTCCACGTTATTTTCGTTACATATGTTTGACTTTGTTATGGGAGCATTATCTACTTCTTTTCTATTTTCTTTTATTTCACTTTAGCTATTATATTTTCTTTTCCTATATTTTTTGATTGATCATCTTTTCTATTTCCTTTGGAAGCCTTCAAATTTTTTATTGGAAGCTTGAATCAACATTCTTTTTGGAACTTTTTGGAATGTTGACTTACGAGGCAAATAATTAGTTTTCTTTTCAAGGATGGTATCAATTTCTATCACTCATCCTTTTTCACTTTATTTTCCACAGTAGTACATTGAAGGCATTGTACAATTTAAGTGTCAGGGAGTGCATTTTATCTTTAGCCCTTACTTATTTTGTTTTTACTTATTTATATCTTTTTAGTTATATTTTTGGGAATTTTGAGAATTTTTAATTTTTAGAGCTTAATTGATTTGAATCATTTTATTTAGCATATGCTCATTCACAAATGGTTATTTATTTAATGCCTTGAGTTCTTAACTTGAATACTAAGTAAATGATTCCAAATATTTCATTTTTGGTGCTTAATTTATCTTTGGAATGTTTTTATGATTCATTAGCAAGCTAGTGGAAGATGGTCTCGAGAAGCTATTTTGCATCAACTTTTTGTGTTTAATAATTTTTTTAAAACATGCTAAGTTTTGAGTTTCTATTATCATTTGTAGTAAGTTTGGTTGATGGATTTGTGGTTGATTATTGATAAAGTATAGTAGTGTAAGGTATGAATTATGCTACTCCACTGTTTTAAGTGTTGACGTAGGTTGGGGTCTTCTGATAAGGCATGAGTTGATCATAGCTCGAAAAGATGCTAAGAGCATGAGTATGTTCAAAGATCATATTTGATTGTGTTGAGAATTAGCTTGGGTATAGACAAAGCTCCTATATTGTGCACTTGCTACAAAGTTTTCAGCGCATGACCAGAATTGGTGCAAAAGAAATGAAAGGAAGAAGAAATTGAAAACATCAATTAATCACCGAATCCATGGTTTATGGTTTGAAAGGTTGTGCATAGTGAGCTCTAGCTTAGTATGCTTTGTTTTTTTTACTTCCCATGGAAATTTGATGTTATCCTTCTAGTTTTGATGGATATGGGTTGCTAGCCTGAGAAAGAATTGTTTCCATTAAATTACTTTTGTTTTGAAAACTGTTGGATAGGTGGAGTTGCATGCATAGTAGTCTTTTTAATTTCTTAAGATAACTAGAGTCTTAATCCTCTCTACACATATTTGCTCAAAGAAACGATTTTATGTTTAAATAGATTTTGAAGCTTGAAAAATTTTTATAAGATTTTTCTCTTGAGTTTTTGCTTGAGGGCAAGAAAAATTCAAGCGTGAGGGAAAAATATGATGTGCTTATATTGAGTCATGTTTTCCATATGTTTTGCCCTTGTGTTTGCTTGTGTTTTGATATGTTTTTGTTAGGATTTGGTGCTTAACTAATTCATATTTCATTTTCAAACTATATTTTAGCTTCATTGGAGTTAGTAAGAATTTTTTCAAAGTTTTGGAGCTGAATTATAGTTTTTGGTGAAATTTTGGAGTAGACACACCTTACCACACGCCCATGTAGTGCCTTACATGCCTTACTACACACCTATGTCTGAGTTACATGCCTATGTTCCAAGCCATGTTCAATTTGGTGAGATTTTAAGTTCTAGAGGAGTTACATGGCCTTAAACACAACCATGGTCGTGTACCAAACTGTGTTTGTTCTATTTTTAGGGTTTCTTGGGTTATTTAAGAAAAAAAGGGAAAGAAAAGAAGGAGGCAAAAAAAGATAGAAAATATGAGTTTTTCATGGAGAATGGCTACCAAAGGTAGTTTTGATGATGAACACTATTTTATGAGCACCGGATTGAAAATTTCTTGGAGAAGAAAAAATTTAGCCATGGATAATATTTTTCTTCATTTTGCTATGATTCTGTTATGTTTATTTTACAACATTATGAGCTAGACTTTTCCTCCTCATGCTTAAAGTAGATGAACCCTACGAAAATTTTGTGATTGTGATTGCTTTTTGGTTTAATATGATTATGTGTTTTTGTTGTGATTTATCCAATGTGCTTTATTGCATTGATTAACAGTAGCTAGCGTATTAATTAAAGTGGGATGATGAACATGTGTCAAGTAGTATCCAGTGTGTTTGTTATGGATCACCATTAGATAAAAAGGATATTTTCTTAATTAGGAGTATTTGGTGCGATATAATACCTCTAGACTAGGGCGAAACCTATTAATGGGCTGTAGAGCTTGTATTGCATTCTTATGAAGTGCAATAAGCCTAGACACTTTATCAGTGACTTAAGAATAAGGTTAGTGTAATAAGAATAATAGAGAGCTAATCTAGATTAGGTAGTGCTCCATGTTCCAAGTTAATCACAATCCTATTAAACCAGAGTAAAAGCGGTACAAATAAATTTCTAAGGGAATTTAATTTTAAGTATGAGGTTTTTTATTGTTGATTGCCTTAAATGTTTTTATATTACCATCTATTAACTAGTTGTTTATTTTATTGCAATAGTTTAGTTTTGTTAATTCATAGTAGTTAGTTAAAATAATATATTTAATTTTTAGTTAGATAATAGAGAGAGGTGGAGTAAGGTAGACAACCTTCATTCTTTGGTAAAAAACAATCTTGGTACTTGCCACTACCATACTTTGATGATAGGTGCGCTTTCCTATGAGTTTAGATGTTTTTTTAGTGTTGAGAGATTTGTTTATCCATGCTAGGGTTCTTGTCACCTCGGGCCTTTTGTTTGCTAATTAGTACCGAGTAGCCTTCATGAACTCAATGCATCAAAGCACTCAAGGAACAAGGCACCTTTTGTGCCCGAGACACAATCAAACGATTTCTTTCGACACTAGAGTTCATTTAGCTATAATGCCATCATTGTTGTGTTCCAAGTTGATTCATTTCTAGCATATACTAGATTAATACTATTTCAAGATAGAATCAACTAAATCCAACCCTTACCTCTTAGTTGATCTAGGGAAGAAGCAATTCCAAATCAATCTAGACTCTTTAACAAACATGTGATGGAAGAAACCTTCAATCTACCACCACCTAAGCCTTGATCACTAGTTTCTTGCTAAATCTTGTTGTTATTTTTTTGCTTGAATTCATTTCAAACTCACTTTAACTCAAATTTCTAGTCATCCAAGAAGCTCTCCTAACATTCTTTTCCCGTTTTGCATGAAGAATAGGTGAGTAGTGGACAAGTGCTTGAAAAATGGGCTAATGCCTACTTCGATGCTTAGGTTTTCTTCCAATGATCATTTGTGTCCATTCTTTCACAAGAATTCAACTTGAACCTTGCCAATGTCACCTTTATCTCTTCTAAGTTTTCAATTAAGTCCTTTTAACTCAATTAACTACCAATTAGCCCAACAATTTTGACATTTAATCCATTTAAGGACCTATAGAAGTAAGCACTCTAGATAGGGTCTTAGCTTGATTTTGCAATCAAGTCACCAAGTTCTCTCATATGTTGTCCTAACCTCCTTGACAAATTTGCTATACAAGTTCTCAAACACAACTAGACCATGGCCTCTTTGAATCCAAAAGGAGAATGTGTTAGTTACATTCCCTCTTTAGGCTATATATACTCACCTCTTAAAAAGAAGTTCGTCACCTCCCTTACTTGTTCTAACTCTTCTTTTATTGTTCTCAAGCCTTTTTTCTCTCTTTCTTTTGGTGAGGTTGTTCTTGTGGTGGCTTAGCCTTTGTCTGTCCATCTAGCAGTGATCCAACAATCATTCTCTAGGTGTTTCAACTTTTCAATGGGTTTTCACTTCTCCTCTTTCTACCTTCACCATACTATACATTTTTTCCTAATCAAGTTAAGTGCCACGGCCTCCCTCGCTCATTCTAAAGTTCCAACATCCATTTAAGCCAAGCATT
The DNA here is from genome assembly GCA_000696445.1 of Aquilaria agallochum. NCBI lineage: Eukaryota > Viridiplantae > Streptophyta > Magnoliopsida > Malvales > Thymelaeaceae > Aquilaria > Aquilaria agallochum. The sequence goes on along the minus strand of KK903515.1, from coordinate 19,112 downwards.
TGTAAGGTTTGTTGGATGTCCAACTTGGTTATGCTACGTAGGAAATGGTGGAGACATGGAAGAAAAAGTATTTCCTCCTTCCTACATTCAGGTCCACTTGCTCGAGAAAGGTGAATTGAGCTACCAACCTCAGCTTAGGGGAGATCATCATTTTCAAGACCCACTTGAAGGTCAAATTTGATTTCCTGTGTTGAAGTTGGACTTCTGTGAGTTCCACAGTATAGCTATCAATTAGATGCCTGTAAACCTATATGCGTACTTCAATGCATTCTTGTGCATGTGTAATGTGCTTGGGATTGTGCCCTATTTCCTTATTGTTATGCACTACTACAAGTTGCTTCTATTCTTGAAGAGGTCATTTTATTATTTGCTACCTTGAGGTATGACAAAAAAAAAATTCCCTTTTTGCTTCAACTCCAAGGATAGTTGGCACAACTAGTAGAAGAAATATTTTTTTTATGACTGTTCCCAACTTGTTGAAAATCTTAGGTAAGTGGACTTCAGGTGCCTTGCACATGGATGCTGATAAGTCACTTGGGCTCATATTAGAGGGCCTTTAAAAGTGGTTTGATGAGTTTGATTGTTGCATCTAAAGTGTGGCAAATTGAAGTAAGGTAAAGGATGTAGCAAAACCATACCTCTTGCCTATCAAATGGGATATAATGATTGAGAGGGTACTTTGGGAATGTAAAGTTGTCTCTAAACAAGTTTTTTATTCTGGTATGCCTGAACCTTCCAAGAGCATGAAAGATTCTCCCTTAGGCTGGCTTCTTTGGAAGCAACTTGATTATCCTAAAATTTTAAAGCATGAGTTTCTTCCTTCTTTGCTTTTTTCTTTTTATAATGTACTCACATTTGTAATCCCTTGTTTTGCAAAAAGGTTGATGACTCTACCAACTTTTATAAGAAGGCTTTCTTTGAAAAGTTGAAGGGGAGCAAAAAATATGACAAAATTCCCCTTAAGAGGAAGAAGGCTAAGAAGCCTTTGGAAGGCTTTTAGGTAAAGAAGGCTAGGGTCGCTCCTAGTTTTAGCCCAGAAGCTGAGAAAGAAACTAAGAGGGAAGTCCCTTCTAGATGACAACCTCTAGAGCACCATCATGCACATCCTATGAGTTCTTAAGGAGATAAAAGCTAAGGAGCTTAACTTGGAGCGTTCAAGCATCTTTTAGAGCTCAAAGAGATCAAATATTAGAGTGTTACAACTTGGAGGAGTCAAAAAAGCTAATCTTGGTAGAATAAAGCCAACAAAGGTTGTACAAGACCGTCCTACACCCAAGCCACCTTGGAAGGACAACCAATCTGCACAAAGTTGTGCTAACGAGGCTACATGGAGATTTCATGCCTATGTCCAAGCTACAAAGTCCATGACCAAACTAAGGGCCAAACCTGATCCTTCGTGTTGTCAATATTCATGGCCACACTTGTGGAAAACAATAATGGAACATTTAGAACATCATTTGAGCAAAATTAAAGCAAGAATATGCAATGGTGTACATTATTGGTGCATCAAGGTTTACATGCATGCTGGGAGCACACATACACCTATGACGCGTATAGTCTAGACCACATGTACACTCCAGGACATGACCATGGCTTAAAGTGATAAGGAGCTAGCCTACACTCTCTTGGACTTGTTGGTGCACCTAGTTGAGCTCACACAAGCTGGACAAAAAAGTAGCTTAGCCTGCTAGGCCTTTTAGTAATCATACTTGGTCATTCAACTATGAGTTAGTGTGAACATGTATATTTTAGCATATCTTAGCCTCAATTATCAATTTATGCCAAATTTTAAAGTTATTTTCACACTTGAAAAGTGTTTTTGCTTGTTCTAGTTGATTTAGAAGTTCTAGTTTTTCAAAGGGTTTATTTTCTTTCACTCATAGGAGAATCAAATTAAAAGGCCTACCTTCCATCCTAAAAGGCTAAATCTAAGCTTTTATTACCCAAACTTTTTAAAGTCAATAAATAATTAATTAAGATTTGTTCTCTCCTTAGTTCTGTGTGAACTTTACCTCGTGCTTAAAGAACTGTGTGGTCTTTGTGGATTGAGTCTTCTAATCCTTCATTTGTTCTCATTGATTCGTGGAGCTTAAAGTATTCTTGAGCTGTTCTAGTGTGGTTTTTGATCAACTGATATTAGAGCCATGAATTCCAACAAGGGACATATGTTATCTCTTTCATTCATCAAGTGGTATTAGAGCCACAAGTTCCAGCAAAGGACAAATCCTAACTCGTTTGTTTGGTTTTGTATTCATTTAGTTCTTATTATTTTCATCTCTTCTTATGTTTTCATTTAGGTTATCATGTTCTAAGCATTTTTTCATGTGTTTCAGGTTTGCATCTTTCAATTCTAGCCTTTTGTTTCAAGTCCAAATCTAGAAAAATACCAAAAACAATCAACTTGACATCTTTTTCATTTTGTTTGCTTCGTTCGGTTCTTCTAGTGTTTCCTGAGTGTAGCAGCATTTTCTTTCATTATTTTCATCCAATCTCCTTTGTTTCCTTGACATTTGATCAATTATAATCTGTTTCCATCTATTCTAGGTTGTTCCAAGCCATTTCTATCCTAGTTCATCCAATAGCATCATGTGAAACCCTGATTTAGTTTCTTCTGTGTTATTCATGTCCAACCTTGTCTCTTTCAATTGTTATGTCCATATCTCTGTCTTTTCTTCATGTTTTGTCAATTCCATTTAATTTCTTTCATATCTAATTGATTCTATTCTATTTTTAGTTGTTTCAAATTAAAGTGTGTAAAAATTGGGAGATAAGCCTAATTTTCTTGCAAAAGTGTTTCAATGTGCCAAATCCATTCCAAAACAATAAGAACCCATGTGAATCATTTTGAGTTAATTTTCTACATTCAAATGATAAAAAATCTAAAAAGAGTCCATGAAAAATATGTTGCTTCAATCCAACAAAGTTTGATCAATTTGTGAATGTTTGAAAAATATGTCACTTCAATCCAACAAAGTTCGATCAATTTGTGCAAAAACTAGGGATTTTTTAGTTTGTACTATAATTAATCAAAACTTTTTCTTTCTTTTATAGCGAGAAACCCTCTGGGAAGTTTACTAGCAATAAAAAAAAAAAAATTATTTCTAGGAATAACTGAATTCGGACTCAAGTTTTTTTATTTGCATCCAAAATGTTTGATTTTGCATTGTTGTGCCCTAACCATAATTCTAGCGATCGTTTGTTGTTGGAATTTCTCAAGTCTTGCATTTTCCTTGCTTTTTGTCTTTGAAATTACTTGGTTTTCAAAGATCTTACAATTTCTTTCATGGTTTGAGTCAAGTTTGCTTAGAACTTTTGAGACCAACTTTTCTTTGCAATTGCCATTGATAAATTAAGTGTAAGTGATATATTTTGAAAGTAAACATGTGATGAAATGCTTTGAGTCTTCGTTTCCTAGTACAATGTCAAGGAGATACATTAAGATGGAGGTACCGGACAGAGATCTTTTCCATACAAGGGCCTTAGTTCATGGGGAGGAATTGACTGTGGTCATAGATTTGATTAGCAGTACGATGGTAGAAGAGCTCAAACTAGAAGAGTATCCATGGTTAAAATCCTACAAGTTGGAGTGGTTTCATCAAGGTAGCCAAATAATAATGCATAAAGTTCTAGTTCTTATGACAATTAGTGAGTACTATGAATAGATACCTTGTGATGTTGCATATATGCCATGGGCACATATTATACCCAGCCAGTCATTGATGAAAGCAAGAAAGTCCATTCTTGATGAAGATACAAGTGAGGTATCTATCTTGCATAATGGGAAAGAGATCATAATTGTCCCATTAAGCCCAAAGAGGATTGCCAAGGATTAAAAAAGATATTTTGGTAAAGCCAAGAGGAAATAGAAAATTCAAAGTAAAGTTGAGCGCTTGAGAGAAAATCAAGAGGGGAAAGATGAGAGAAAATTAGAGTGTTGTGAGATGAGTGAAATTAAGCAGGAAGTGAGTGGTGGAAAGTTTCCATGAAAAGAAATTGTGTGGCAAATTGTGATAAGACAAGAGTGCAATGACCTCAAGCTAAGTGAAGAAAGGAAGACCTACAGAGAAGGCTTGCTTTCAATAAAGATAATGGAGTCTTCTTTTAGTGTTGTGGTGTCTTTTTTTCAGGAATCAAGTGAGAGAGAGGTAAAGGATTCATGTGGATTGCTGCCTATCCAAGAAGCTGGTGTTCTTAAAATTCCAAGACAAGTTGAATGCATCAAATCAACTAACAAGGAAGATGTTGTTGCAACTCAAACAGAGGCACTTGTGTGCAAGAGTGAGAATTTCATGGTGCCTACACCGAGGGAAGATACTTGGAGATTAAGTCCAACCACTATAATGTATCTATTCCTTACACATAGATATAATGTGGTTTTGCATAAAAGTATTAAACAATGTGTGTTTTTTAACTATGTTCTTTTAAAGGGTGGTTTTCATGACACTAGATTAAGAGAAGGCAGTATGCATGGGCTTTTGTCAAATTCTAAGTTTGTTTCTTTTAATTCTTCCAAGTAATCTTTAGATTTGGCAAATGCATCCCTTCTCTCCTTGGGTTTCATGAATCATGATGTTTTTTGTTTTAATTCTTCCAAGTAATATTTAGATTTTTCAAATGCTTCCTTCACTTCCTTGAGTTTCATGAATCATGATGTTTTCAATGTTTTTGAAATCTTATTTTCCGTGCCTAATATCATTATGTTGCATTTGAGCTTTACTTTGTATGCAAACTTACACAAATCTGTTTTTGTGTTTTTGGGCCTTAAGGTTTTAAATTCAGATTTCTTGGGCTTGTTTTACACCAAACTTGCATGTTTTTATGTATTTTAGTTAGTTTGCCATACATACTTATGTATTACATCAATTACATTCTGAAGGAATAAAAAAGCCTTGTTTTTAAGTTTGATTGTATGAATTTATCTTTATTTGTGCTTTTAGATGAATATGATGATTTTTTTCCTATGAGTTTTTTTTTTCTAGGTCATGCCACGATGACCTTGTGGTGGTTAATGAATTTGTGCTTAAATGGTTCACTTGCCGTCTTCATGAAAATTCAACTCTGTTTCATGATTTCTTTCCAAATAATCCAGCCATACAAGTTTTTTGTTGATCTTGCCAGTCCCCATGAGAGTTATGAAATTTGTTTCTTTAAGTAGGCATATTTTTGTCCCATTTGTGAATTTGTTGCTTCCTTTTTTAAAGTTTTGAAATTGCCTACAGGAGGTGGATTGGATTTTCAAGAATTGATATGTTTAACTTTTTTTTTTCCCTAAATATGGTCATATTTGGCATTGTTTACTATTGTGGCCATGGAATTGCATTATTCTTACTAATGCAACCATAATTTGTGTGATTACAAAGGTAATAGAGGAAGTACCTAGAGTTAAGTTAAAGCTTGACTTAGAATTTGAAATTGATGTTTCCCTACATGTGTTACCACCTTCACAAAATGGGAAAATTACAGCATAAGGACTTAAACTTATATGCTTTAATTTTCACCATACTGTATGATTTGTGAAATGTAGAGTATTCAATATACACCCCCTTAAGTGGAAAAACAATGATAGCTTGGTCCTTAAGAAAGCATTAGCACATCGCCTAATTTTCAAGTAACCTATGGACTAAATTGTAAGGTTACAAAGGTTGGGTATTCAATTGCACAAATTTCCAAAGATAACTATGGAAAGGACATGGGTGGAATTATGAAGAAAGGACATGGATGGTATTATCAATAAAGGACATGGAAGGAATTAATAATATGTTGGGGACCAAAGTGCTCAAAGAGGCAAAGTTTACTAATTATGGCATAATGCCAACCAAGGTGCTTAAGTGTCCATATTTTTGCCTAAAGTCAAAATGATTTTTTGACAAGGTAAAAGAGGCCAAAATTTGCCATTTTCACAGCCAAAATGGCTGGAAATAATCTGCACAAGTGTTGGCCAAGGTTTCAAAAATTTGCATATATGCCACCAAGGTCAAAATGATGTATAAATGATGAAAAATCTTCATTTTCTTGCCATTTCCTCTAAATTTCGGCCCCCAGCAGCCAAGGGTTCTTCCTTAACCCTTTCCACCATCCTTTATAGCCACCATACCTTAAGAAATCAAGAGGAAGCAAGAGAAAGCAAAGAAGACACCAAAGAGTGCAAGAAAACCTATTTTCGGTTCTATTAAGGTTCATCAAATTTCCAGAAAAAGGTAAGGGTTTTCTAAAGTTTCCTGGATTTTTTTCTGTATTTCCAAACATCCATGAAGCTAAGACCATGCTTGGAAGAGAGAAAAAAGCTTAAGGAACCAAGTATGGGTTAAGGGGAAAGAAGCATGGCAAGGTTTTGGCCGTAGCGTTACCATGCTAAAGATGGCAGCAAGAAAGAAGGGTTTCTAAAGCCCAAGTTATCACTAACTAAGACCTAAAATACTCCTAAGACCAAGCAAAATCTTGAGGAGGGCTGCCATAGTGTTACTAAAGTGATATTTTGTTGTTTTACTGAATGATTATGGACTACCCTTAATGTGTTATTGCTGCCAGCATTACATGTGTTTGTTGCTGTGTTTGTTGGTGCATATGGTTGCCATATTTGTGTGTATGTCTTGTTATTGTCTATTTTTATATCTTTTTATTTCAGGTGGTACGTTGCTATGGAAGACTTTACATTGAAAGCCCTTACTAAGTTCTGTACAAAGAGCTTACTCCCATTTATGTCCTTTTTTAAGAACACCTGAAAGAGAACATTCACAATAATAGTTCTAGTTTGATTTTTCCTATGAAATTTTGGGTACATGAACTTTAATATGTCTAGTATTAAACTGGAGTGTTTCATGATTTCTAGAGCACAATTACTAATTTTAGTGTAGGTACTTTCTGCCTTATGCAGCAGCCACCTTTTGAAGTTTCTGGAGTGCATTGTGTTTGTGAGGGTCTCCAAGAAGCTAGTGTACATACCTAACTAAGATAGGACATATTTATGATGCATATATGCGTGAAAATACACTATGGATGGTGTATGGATGATATATGAAGCAATAAAGTGATGTTTGAGGTTAAATGTTTAATTTTGTCCATTTTGGAACTCATTAGCTATTCCAAAGAAAATTATGTTTAATGTTTATGGAATGACACTAAATTCAGGGGAATGGCTTTCCCAAGTGCTCAAGACATGTAAGAACCTGCCCATGTTGCTTTTTCACCTGGAAATGAAGTGTATTAATCTTATGAAATTTTGTATGGGAAAAATGGTCATAAAGTGACTAGAATTTTGACTCTGCACTTAAAGTTTCATAAATCCCTATGTAGAAGGAATATTGGTATGAAATTTTGACCATACTTAGAGCACATACAGAGGTTGAGCTAGAATTTAGAATTTCTAAATTTAGAGCCCTGTAGCCAAAGATATGACATTCCAAAGTTGGCTAAGTTACTGTTCATTTGGTCAGAATTTGGTAACCAACTTAAAAAATCCATAACTTGGTCCATAAGTGGGCTTTTGATGTAAAAAAAAATTTATTGGTTTGCTCTAAGTCTTTAATTGATAATAGAACAAATAAAATAGGGGGTTACATGGCTAGAATGATACAGTTTATTAGTGGAAGTTACAGGTGCAGTGGCTGGTCACTAGAACTTAACAAGATTGCCTAATGTGTGGAAGCCAAAACTAAGAATTGTGCTAGTGTTTTCCTTCTTAGCTTCCATATTGTGCATAAATGTAAATATATGTGTTATGGTTTGACCAATATGCATATATTTGCAAAAAGACCAAGAGGACCACTTGGGTAATATAGTGAGCATTGTTCTGGTGGCCTACAAAACATGCATAGCTCCTGGGAGATTGAAACATTAAATATTGTCACCGTATTTAAGCTCTCAGAGTGGAAACAACATGCTCCACTGATTTCTTGAAGGAAAAGCATAATTCTTCATTTGAATGAAAAGCATGTGTATGATACATCTAAGTTTGACTTTGTCATGATCAAATCATTGTTTTTGTATGAGAATTCCATTATCCTTGTTGTGCAACGTAAGTGTGTAAGTGGTGTTACCTTCACCTTTTTTAATTCAATTCCCCTTTATTATGTTGGTTAGGATTTGAAGACAAAACTTCCTAAGGAGGGGGGAGTTGATGACAACATCTGGAGTTCCTCCATGCACACCTTAGGAGTTCTTGAGGAGATTAATGCTAAAGAGCACCAGTTGGAGCATTCAAGCATCTTTTGGTGCTCAATGTCATCAAATCTTGGAGTGTTATTATTTGGAGGAATCAAGAAGGCTAATTTTAATACAATGAAGCCAAGAAGGGTTGTACAAGACCATCCTATGCCCAAGCCACCTTGGAAGGACAACAGGCAACATAAAGGTGCACTAAATAGGCCACATAGAGCTTTCATGCCCATGTCCATGCTACCAAACTAAGGGCCAACCTGGAGCCTTTGAACCCTTGATATTCATGGCTACACATGTAAAGATCAACAATGGAACACTTGGAGAATCATTTGAGAAAAATTGGAGCAAGAACATGCAGTGGTGCACGTTACTAGAGCATCAATGTCTACATGCAACTTGGGAGCACACATACACCAATTGTCCACACACCTTGGATCACTTGTGCATCTTGAGACATGACCATGGTACAAAGTACCAAGGACCTAGCCCACACTCTCTTGGACCCATTGGTGCACCCAAGCCACTCTAACTATGCTTGATTAAGCTCACAGGAGCTAGATAAAGGAGTAGCTTAGCCGTTTTAGTAACCTTATTTGGTCACTTAACTATGACCTAGTGAAAACATCTATATTTTATAATATTTTAGCTTAACTATCTGTTTAGGCCTAATTTTAGAGTTATTTTCTAGCTTGGAGAGTATTTTTGCTCGTTCTAGTTGATATAGGAGTTCCAGTGTTTCAAGGGGTTTGTTCTATTTCTCTATTAGAACAATCAAACCAGATGGCCTACACTTTACCTTAAAAGGTTGAAAGATTGTATTATTTAGACTTTTTGAATTCAATAAACAATTCCTTGATATTTATTCTCTCCTTAGTTTAGTGATAGGTTCACTTGGTGCTCGTAGAACTGCGTGCTATTTGTGGATTGAGTCATCCAATTCATCAACTATTCTTGATGATTCTTGGAGCTCGAAAGTACCCTTAAGGCTGTTCCTATGTGGTTTGTCATCATTCCCCCCTTAAGTGAAGGTATAGATAGAGGGATACCTTATCCTCTACCGAGCCCACCTATGGCGGCGCCCTTTTGGGGGGTGGTTTTTGCAAGATGGCATTGTTTTTTCTGCTGTTGGGATTGATCCAACTTCTTTGAAAGCCACTAAAATGGAGAAATAGAAGATGAAGAAGAAAAAGAAGAAGAAGAAGAAGTAGGGGAAAATGAAGGCTGCTCTTGCTGAAGTGGTTGAGGTCTAGGCAGTCTTCGACTTGGAGGTTGTTTCTTCTATAGTTGATGAGGTTTCTCCAGGTTTTGGTCACCAAATTTCCATCCTTTAGTTTAGGTTTGTTCGATATTTTAATGTTAAAATAGGATTGGCTTGGGACTTATCCTTTGAATGAACTTTGGGGTGTTCGTACAGAAGAAACTTTGAAGATGAACTAGGTAGCTGGTCAAGAGCAAAGTCTTTGGCTCTAAAATAGGCATCATTAGAGAGGCAAGGTGCCAAAGTCACCTATCTGAAAGGTCACCAAATCCATGGACCTTTCCCTTAATTAGACTGAAGGATCACAACTAATAGTACCTTCAGGACTCCAACGAAATGCTTTCCAAGTGAGGAGAGTTTCACTATTGTTTTATTAGATTATTCTACTAAGGTAACATTTCTTCCTTTTATCCTTTAGCATAATTTAGCCAGCCACCCTTCATTAGTGTGTGTTGATTTTTTTGAGATGTTTATCCTCACAGGGAACCTTCATGATTAGGTCACGAAGTTGATTGAGGCACGGTCTCACATTAAGGAAAATTTAGCAAAGGCAATGGGTGTGCACACTGAGGTCACTCATAAGCTTCGCCAACTAAAGAATTTGATCGAGGAAGACCTTTCTGTCATAAAAAAACAAGTGGGCGAACATATGAAGCCTTTCACATATGATGCTCGGGCAAACATCAAAGACCTCGATCAAAGATTCGCCCTACTATCCTTGTTGCAAAATGTTACCGATGCCCTTAACCTAGACGTTGATGCCAAGGTTGGTGCATTTTCTGAGAAGAAGAATTGTTTGGCCAAGGAAGAGAAGGAATTGGCCAATGATCTTCAGAAAGCCAGAAAGGCCATGGAGGCTTTAAAGAAAGAGAAAGAGAGGATGACCGAGGAGTGCGGAAGGTGACTTATATAGTCATCTCTGGCCTTCAAGAAGTTTTTTTTCCTAATGAGGTACGAAGTTTTGCGTGAGTCTCATGATCTTGACCTTTCCCTCCTTAATGCATTTATAAGCCCTGAAGGTTCTGCTCAAGAGATTAATTTGTGGGTACCCCTGTTGGAGTTCTTTAAGAGGAGGACATAAAAAAAGAGGAGGAGGATGAAGAAGGGGATGAAGATTGATAAGAAAAGGAGACTCAGGATTAGTAGTCTTAGGATGTTTTCCTCTTCCCCCTCTTTTCTTCTTCTATTTTTTTTTTGTACTTATGCCACATTCCTCATGTAATGAAATTTCTCACTATACTTCTTGCTTTCTTAATTTGCTCATCTATTTTTCAAGAAAATGTTGGATTTTGACTTCTTTATGGTGTGTGTATGTTTCAGATCATTGGTTTGCCCTATCTTTGTTCAACTTAGTACTTAGATTTTAACTATTTGTATGCATTCACTTAGATTCTTTAAGTTAATTTTACTAAGTAAATCTTTTCAAGCTCCCACACACCAAACTTGAATTTTCAAAGTCATTCTTCGGGTTATCTCATAGCCCTCCTATCAAACTTTGAATGGGTCCTGGAAGGGTTGGCCTTTGCCTTCCATGAACTAAATTGTAGCCACAGCTAGCTAGTCAAGCTAAAAAATTTCTAAGTGTAGTTTTCACTAGAAAGGAAAAGTGTTCATATTTTATTTGCTTAAAGAATAGGCACATCGAAAGCTTCACATTGGTGAATATTTTATGCATTATCTAAATAATGTATTTTCAAGGCACTTTGGCTACATGCTTTGGCCTCTTATGCATAGTTTGTTATAAAACTATCCATGTGCCAAGTATTCTTTATATAGTTTTGAAGTTGTCCCTAATTTTGTAGACTAGTCTAACCTTATCGGTAACAATGTAAGGTCTTTCCTAGTTTTCCCAAAATTACCTTGAGAGAGGGTTTTTAGAGGTGAAATTCGATGTGCTAGAGCACCAAAACTCCAACCTTTTTCCCTTTTAGCTTTGCTTTCCCATTGGTTGCTACGGGAACCATTTGCTGAAAGGCTCTTCTTTGTAGCTTTACCATTACCCAATGTTCTTCAATTACCTCTAACTTGACCCTCATGCCAACCTCAATTTCTCTTTGGTCAAAATCATGTAGCCTGATTAAAGGGTGAGCTACCATGACAAGTGTTAGGTCCTTAATTTCAAAGGCCGAGGAGAATGGGGTTTCTTTCATGGCATTCTTGTTGTTGTTTAGTAACTCCACAATATGCATGGTAGTTCTCATAGAAATTTTCCCTTGGCTTCCCCACACTAGTATTTTCATTAATCCATCTTTCAAGGTTTGGTTTGATAACTTGACCTATTTGTTGTTATGAATGTGGGCTATTGGGGTGAAGCATATCTTTATTTTGAGGTCACTCATAAGTTCCTAAAACCCTTTCTTAATGAATTGTGTTCCAATGTCCACCACTACTACCCTGGGCACAAAACCTATAGAGATGTTCTCCTTGACGAAATTCTATACCTTTTTTGTTTACATGGTCATTAGTGGTTCAGCCTTGATCCATTTCATGTAGAAATCTACTGCTACTACATTGTATTTTACTGCCCTATGGGCTATAGGTAGAGGACTGATTACATCGATTCCCCATACAATAAAAGGGCTTGGGTACCTTACCTAGATTACCATTTTTAATGGAATCCTCTGCATGGGTGAGTGTCTCTGGCATTTATGGCAACAATTAATAAATTTTTGTGCCTTCTGCCTTAGGGTTGGCCAAAAATATCCCTATTGTAAAAAGACTCTGGCTAAAGTTTTTTGTACTAACATAAGATCCACACACTCCTCTCTGGACCTCTCTTAACACTTCCCTTACTTCTTTCTCCCTTACACACTTTTGGAGAGGACTAGAATCCCTTTACCTGTATAGTTCTTCTCCAATTAAAAAGTATTTCTTGGCCATCTATTTGACTTTGGTCACTTTTCAAGGGTCTATAGGTAAATGTCCCTTGGCTAAATAGTCTTTTAATAGTGCTCTGCATCCTTTGTCTATGTGCATGACTAACAAGCCATTGATCATTGGGGTTTTCAACAGCTCTGTATGCTCATGGGACTTTGCCAATGTATCAACTTTAGTGTTCTTCTTTTGGGTTTTTTTTTCTGTCTAGACTTGCATGAATTTTGGGATTACTTGATTTATGAGAAGAAAATATTTTTGAAGTTTTTGCTTTTTGTTCTCATATTCATCCTACAACTACCAAAGTAGCAACTGAGAATCACTTAAGCGTAGATAGATTGAAGTTGATCTTTTTGGGTAGTTCAAGGCTGGCTATCAAGGCCTTGTATTGGTGATGTTTTTTGTCACCCAAAAGCTGAACTTTATTGACTTTGAGGTCTCCATGCCCTCGAGCCTTGAAGAACTATATTCACCCCATGATCTTTTTTTCTAGAAGCTCCATCCACAAAAATGGACTACTTCTACTATTTCTCTTTGGAATTAGAGTCAGTTACTCTAGCTTCTTCAAGGAGCTCGACCATGAAATCTACCAACACTCATGCCTTTATTAATTTTCTCAATTTGTATACTATGTCATACTCCTTGAGCTCAATGCACCACTTGGATAAGTATCCTAAGTGATCGACCTTCTTCACAACATCTCTTAAGGGGAGGCTATTTTGGATGATGAAGATATGTCCTTGAAAATTTTTCTAAAGTTTTCTCCCTACAAGAACTAGAGCGTAAATGGCTTTCTGTAAGATTGGATGTCTAACTTCAGCATTGTGTAAGGGTCTTTGAACATAATAGACTAGCTATTCTTGTCCGTTCTCCTCCTCCTATATGAGAACTGAGCTTATAGCTAATTCACTTACTACTTGATATTTTTGCCCACTCTGGGGTAGTCCAATTATGGTGCCAAAATTGTGCATTTAGACTCCCAGGATTGGTATGTTCTGTAGGCCATCAGAACAGTACCTTTAGTGTGCATACCCAAGTAGCCATCTTGGGCACTATGTAAACACATGCATATTGGTCCAACCATCACACACATATCCACATTTCGTGCACACCATGGTAGCAAGGAAGGAAAACACTAGCACAAGTCTTAATCTTGGCTACCACACATTAGGCAATCTTGTTAAGTTCTAGTGACCAGCCACAGCACCTGTAACTTCCACTAATAAAATGTATCATTATAGCCATGGACACCCTTGTTTTCTTTGTTCCACTATAAATCATAAATTAGGGCAAACCAAGGAATATTTTTTTACATCAATAGCCCACCTATGGACCAAGTTATAGATTTTTTAAGTTGGTTACAAAATTTTGACCAAATGAACAGTAACTTACCCAATTTTGCAACATCATATCTTTGGCTACAATCTTCAACTTCAAAAATTCCAAATCCCAGTTCAACATCTAGATGTTCTCTAGGTGTGGTCAAAATTTTATGCCAAGATTCCTTCTACATAGGGAGATATAGAACTTTAAGTGCATAGTCAAAATTCTGGTCACTTTATGATCATTTTGCCCCTACAAAATTTGATAAGTGTGAAACAATTCATTCACAAGGGGAAAACCCTCCAAAGCTATGCCATATATGTCCATTACACATAGGAATTACATTCTCTTGCTTTTCACAACTTGATGTGGCCAAAACAGAATTTACAAGTAAGCAGCCCATCATTTACACTTAGGTAACTTTGCACCACATCACTTACATCGCCAAAACGTTACCCAAATGTTCCCATACTTGTCTCATTTTACATACATTACATGTACATGCATATATGCACTACACAATGGTTTTAACTCAGCTATAAACACCCTAAGTTATAGGAGTGCCTGAAATACAATGAACTCCAAAAACAGGATGCTAGACAGCTGTTGCATAACACAATAAGTACGACCATTAAAAATACCAAATATGCTCCTAAAATCACTAAAATTTTCCAATCATAACTAGACCTATTGAAGTTCATGTACCTAAAAGTCCAAATCAAAACTTAAACTACAAAGGTTAGTTTGAAGGTGATCTTTCTGCTGGATCTGAAATGACAGAATTGAGGGGAGTATGTTTCATTGAGAAACTTAGTAAGAGTAAGACTTGGACTCAGTAGGCAATGTGACCACCATTCAAAACCTGAATCCAAAGACACTAAAACACAAAAACCACAATGCATATACATAAGATATAACAACAAATGCAGCAGCCATTCACAACCAACAAACACCTGAAATTCAGTAGCAATAATAACCATAGGTTAGTTCATAAAACACATAATAAACATAGCCAAATCACTATGGCAGCCCTCCTCAAGCTAATGCTTGGTCTTAAGAGGATTTTAACACTATTTAGTACTAACTTTGGGCTTTAGAAACCCTCATTTCATTGCCATCTTTGTGCACTTGACAATTGGTCACAAAACCTTCAACAAGTGCACTCCCCTCACTAAATTTGGTTCATTAAGCTCATGGCTCTCTTCCAAGCTTAGACTTAACTCCATGGATGCTTGAAAAATACAAAAAAGAACCCATGAGAGCAAGCTAACCCTTACCAAATGAGCTTAAGGACACAAAACACACTTAACAAGCTTAACCTTGCTTTATGTCATTTTCCTTCTCACTAATTATGGTTTCTTTGTCTTAAACTCATTGGTATACATGTGCTCAATATTTTTTTACTATTTATCAAGACTTGGATGCCTTCCCTTGGTGGGATAACCCCTCAGTTCCACCCTTAGACTTAAGTCAAAAGCTTGAACACCTTAAGGTTTACACTGAGACATTTAGGTCTTTAATGCCTTTTGTGTTTCCTTTGTCCAAACTTGTCTTCCGTGAGCAATTTGGTCCTCCAATAGCACTTTCATACCATTTATATCCTTCTCATAACTCTCCAAGTCTCTTTCTATAGAGTTTTGCATTTGAGTACCCGAATTTCCAAAACCTTACAAAAAAGTCCATAGGTTACTTGACAAACAAGCAATCCATAAGGCTTTTCTGGGGGGCCAAGTTACTAACTTGGAAAAATTTTGAAGAGGTGTTGATTATTCTTTTTAGCCCCCACACTTCAATCACTACGGTGAGAATTACACAATATACTGGTTTTTAGCCATTATGAAACACTTGTAATTTTCCCATTTTTGTGTGGTGGTAACAATCCTCCCCTCCTTAAAAATTTTGGTCCTCTAAAATAGCCTTTAGCTTAAGGTATTCTTTAGGATACCTTTCCATAAGGTCTTTTTCAGGTTCCCAGGTTGCTTCTCTTTCAGAGTGGTGTGACCACTGAACTTTAACCATAGGAATAAGTTTGTTTCTTAACCTTCTGGTATCCTTGGCTAAGATAGCCATAGGTTTCTCTTCATATGTCAAGTTAGGTTCCAACTATATGTCTTCCACTACAATAGCATGCTTTATGTCCAGCAGACACTTCTTAAGCATACTGATGTGAAAAACATTATGAACACTTGACATGCTTGGCGGTAGAGCTAACTTGTATGCTACCTTGCCAACTCTGTCCAAGATCTCATAAGGACCTATTTATCTTGGAGCTAACTTGGTTCTTCTGCCAAATCTAATAGTGCCTTTGGTTGGTACAGACAAATATTGTTACCAACCTCAAATTCTAAGTGTTTCCTTCCTTTGTTCACATAGGTTATGGTCCTTTCATTGGCTGCCTTTAATCTCTCTTGAATTTTCTTAATTTTGGCAGTTGTTTCTTCAATAATTTCGTGACCCAACTCTAGCCTATGTAAGGTTTCCACCCAACAGTGGGGTGTCATGCACCTTCTTCCATATAATGCATCATAAGGTGCTATGCCAATGGTGCTTTGGTAACTTTGGTAACTATTGTTGTATGAGAATTCCACCAGTGGCGAGTGTTGGTCGCATTCACCTTTGAAATCCAGCACACAACTCCTGAGCATGTCTTCCAGTATCTGTATCACCCTTTCAATTTGCCCATCTGTCTGAGGATGATAAGCAGTACTCAAGTGGATTTTGGTTCCTAGTGCTTTGTGAGAAGCACTCTAAAACCGAGTTATAAATCCTGGATCTTTATCAGATACAATGAAATATGGTATTCCATGTAGTCTCACTATCTATTGGAAACTCTTTTCATACTTTTCAGTGCACTCAAATCTTTGACCCTTCTTGGTCAGATGAGTAAGAACTGAGGCAATCATGGAAAAGCCTTATACAAATCTCCTGTAGTATCCAGCTAATCCTAGGAAACTTCTAATTTTCTTTATAGACTTTGGTCTTTCCCATTCTTGCACTGCCTTGACCTTTTCAAGGTCTACCTTAAGGCCTGTGCATCTATGATGTGTCTTAGGAAAGACACTTCCTTTATCTAGAATTGGCACTTGGGTAACTTGGCATAAAGCTGATGTTCCACTAGAGTCTTTAGGACAATCTTCAGATGATGTTCATGTTCATTTTCATCCTTGAAATACACTAGGATGTCATCAATGAACACAACCATAAATTTGTCCATATGTGGTCTGAACACCCTATTCATCAGGTCCATGAAAGTAGCTGGGGCATTAGTCAAACCAAATGGCTTGACTGTGTACTCATAATGCCCATATTTGGTCCTAAATGTAGTCTTAGGAATGTCCGCTTCCTTTACTCTCAATTGGAAGAATCCAGATCTCAAATCTGTCTTGGAGAAGATCTTAGCTCCCTTGAGTTGACCAAAAAGATCCTCAATCCTAGGGAGTGGATACTTGTTCTTAATAGTCACTGCATTGAGCTTCCTATAGTTAATGCATAGTCTCAAAGATCCATCCTTCTTTTTCACAAAGAGAACAGGAGCTCCCCATGGTGAAACACTTGGCCTTATGAACCCTTTTTCAAGAAGTTCATCAAGTTGTTTCTTGAACTCATTCATCTCTGTGATTGGCATTCTGTAAGGAGGTATGGATATTGGACTAGCTTCTGGTTGCACCTTGATTTCAAACTCAATCTCCCTTAGTGGAGGAATACCTAGCAGGTCTTTAGGAAAGACTTGTGGAAAGTCTCTCACTACAGGTATTCTATCCACTTCTTCATCACAATGCAATTCATTTAATGCATAACAATAATCATGCTCAGAAATCATAGGTATCTCATCTAGTACCTCTAGCTTAATGCCATGCATTTCATACACTAACTCTTTAAAATTCACCAATGCATGCACTTCACCATTAGGCAATGTGATTTCCCTCTTAGCATAATCAATTTTTATGTTATGCATACTAAGCCAATTCATACCGAGCACTAAATCATACATAGGAATATCCAACACTAGCAGATTTTTCATAAACTTAGTTTTTCCTTCTACTAGCTCACAATCCTTAGCAAGGTCATTAGTGAAAAGACATTGACTACCTGTTGTTTTTACTAAGGATATCCTAGGCATGATTTCAATAGGCAATCTCATGGCATTAACAAATTTCCTAGCCACTATAGACACAGATGCACCATTATCAAAGAGAACACTACAAGCATACCATTAAGGTAAATGTTACCTCTTAGTGCTCCTCCCTGCTATGATGTCTCTAGCCTCTCCACCTTGAAGACTTTACCAGCTCTGTACACTGGAGACTGAGGCACTGGAGGAACTGCCCTCCACTGTCCTTCCCTAGGTACTCCTCCTCTAGGTCCTACCCCAATAGGCATTATTGGACCTTGGTCTTCTGGCCTCCTTTGAGCTTATGGGCAGTCTTTGATCCAATGATCCATGGATCCACATCTTAGACACACTTGGGTGTCAAAATAGCAAGGTTTTTTTCCATGAAGCTTTTTGCATTTAAGGCACTTTAGGCCAGGGAACTTCCTCTTAACCTTGCCCTCACCACCAAGATGAGAATTCTTTGCAATTTCTTGGCCATGTGGTGGCTTTTTCTGCTTGCCTCCTGCCTAACTACTTTCCCCTAGTTCACTGGGAAAGTACTTAGTCTCATACTCTTCTTGCTCTACTAGTAAAGCTTTCTGCACTGCTTCATAGTATGTAACTGCTCCAAAAAGTCTAACAGCCTTTCTAATGTCTAACTTTAGGCCTTTGAAAAATCTTTTGGCTTTCAACTCCTCTAAACAGCATATCTATCTTTAGTGTTTCTCCACCACATCTCTTCATTTCCTACCAGATTGTAGGTAGCTAGTGACACTCTCTTGGTAGAGCTGAGTGGCATCCTTTGAAACATTTTTTCAATGAAGATTAATGATTCCTCAGCTCTTTCTAGCCCAACTCTTCCATCAAAACTGTGGAGGACTTAGGCCTTGGAACCTCTCCAATAGTCTGACTTCATCTAGGCCTTCTAGATCCTTTGATCTATGTCCCATGGATCTATGATAGCCCTCTGTATGGTGATGCTCTCTATGATCTCTCTACCTTGTCTTGGATCTTTTCTCATGGCCTTCCTCATTCTCATTCCTAGTGGAGGAATGGTCACAGACTGAAGGATTGGTCCTGGACACCTAACCAATCTTAGACTTTAGTGTTCTTCCTCTTGGATTTCTCCTATCTTCATCTTCCTCCTCAATGGTCTCATCATTTGTATCTTCTAAGCTTCCAGAAGGAACATATTCAGATGTGTTCCTAGTATCCTCTTCTAGTTGCTGTTGTGCATCCTGAACTGGTTCTGCTAGAGCTACTTGGACTTGATGCCCCAAGGCATCTTCGTTTGCTGTCATGTTGACAGGTGGAGAGACTTCCCGAGGAGGCGAGCGCCTGGAGCTCTGGTTTCCCAGCTGAGTGTGCCTGAAAAGCTCAAAGAAGAGGTTAGGAGGTCCCCGGTTT